>BGPR01002950.1:89874-109703 GCA_013235015.1 Araneus ventricosus
ATACATTACATTTCTTCTGGTTACATTTTCTTCAATCTGTTAAAAAAATTACTGAATGTCATTTGTTCAGAAGGTTTCACTTGGATTATTAACAATAATAAACCGGTTATTGATTTCATTCACAATAATAAGAACAGTATTTCTTCTATTGAGACTTTTGACTTCAAAGATCTTTTTACAAGCATTCCTCTAGCCACTCTTCGAGAGGTGCTTAACTCTTACTTTTTTTGATTACACAAATATTCTCAATATTTTTTTTGAGTATTGGGATAAATTATGTAATTTTTGCATATTTAATAATTTCATTTACAATGGGGAAAGTATTTTTCTCCAATCACATGGCATTCCTCAAGGATCTTCATTTTCTACTATTACAGCTAACCTCTTCCTTCATTATTTTGAGAAGAATTATTTACTTCTTCATCCTCAGGCTTTCAGATTCGTAGATGATCTTATTGTTTTTAATCATGGATCATTTAATATTACGTGGCAAAATATTTATCCTTCAGCCCTGCTTCTTAAACAAACAAACTGTAATCAGTTTGAAGCGGATTTCTTAGATCTGGATATTAAACTTATTGATACTAAATTTGTATCGATATCTTTGACAAAAGAATGGATTTTAATTTTTGTGTCAACCGACTTTCATATTGGTCTTCTAATATTTCTATTAAGATTTATAGAAACACTATTATCTCTCAATTTTCTCGCATTAGATCTATTTGTTCGAACGAAATTTCAAAATCTAGACAATTAAAGCTTTTGTATGATCAACTTTTAAATAATGGTATTCCCGAGAACTTTGTGCGACGATATCTCAAGCAGTGATTACGGAGCTACTGGCAAAGCCTCTTTCTCCTTTTCTTTCTCTTTCCTCTGTTTGGCAACGGCGATAACTGGTTTGGCGTTCATTTTCCTCGTGGTCGCGGTAGCGTTTCCCTGGCCATGGTAAGCATATTTCGCTTTATTTTATTATTTTTTATGTTACGGCTGTTTTTTATTCTAGGTATTTTTGTATTCGGATTTTTTGTATTTGTATTCGGATTTTTGTATTTGATTCTTTTTAAATCTTCTTAAATGTATTTATATTTTTTATTCAAGAAATCTTCCATTTTCGTTTGTTTTGTGCTTTTAGAGGGGATGACGGCAATTTTTAACGGATTTCGTTTGTCGTCAGCAGAAAAAAGCACAAATTAATATCATGAGCGAGCTTTCCTTCCTGACGAGCGGCTCGCTATGATATTTTTCATTTTTTTGGTTTTTTCTGGTTTTTGTCTATTTAGCCATTTTGTCCTTTTTTACTGTTTTTGAGTTTTTATTTTGTGTTTATATGTTGGTTTTGATATATATATATATATATATATATATATATATATATATATATAAAATAGGCAAAACATAATAGAAAAACAATAAAATAACAAATATTCGGATCAAATTCGAAAAGATGTGAAAAAACGAATTGAAAGTATATACTAGAAAAGATAAAAATGCGAATAGCAACAGATGGGCAAATATATATAAATATATCACATACGCGTCAACATCCGTCACTTCTGCTACGTAAAATATTTATTCTTACTTTTTTGTAATGTTATATCACATCGTACTTTTGTTTTAATTATTCAATACTCCTATCTCTGTTTCTGGTTTGACATTAGGGATAAAAATCAGTGTTTTAGGCCTTACGGCGTAACTGATTGCAAGAAAATGTAAAACTTTTTATATTTAGCAATTCACAATAACTTCATCCCCTAAAGAAACGTTATTATGCTTCCATTGCGTTTTTCATTTTACGTTTTATACTCTTTCATTTTACGCGATTTATACGCTCTCTCTCTCTGTATATATATATATATATATATATGTGTGTGTGTGTGTGTGTGTGTGGAGGATCAGGTTTTAATGGTGAAGTAATCCATGTTGGTAAAGGAAAAGACAGCAGTTGTTAAATCTTCTTTTATTCCATCGTAGACAATAGTATAGGTTACTTTTCAATAGTTAAAATAATCGTATTATACGAGTACCCATGAGCAGACAAAAAAAGGTAACGCGCGAAGCAGCGCGACGTTGTTGTTCGTTTACATGTTGAAATCAAAAAGGGCACATAGGAATGCGCAGAAAGTTTAAATACCCAGAGAAGGGAATTTCCCCTGAAAAGTCTCGTGACTCGAAAAGAAAGTTGTAGTGCGCTTACTACGATGGAAGTATAAGTAATGAAGTAATTAAAATGAGGTGTCGTTAAAAATGATTTAAGAAAGTTAAAAAATTAAAATATTATATATATATATATATGAACAAAAGAAAACATTAAAACCCTGTTTACTTCATTTGAAATAGTATTTCTTCGATTAAAGTACTAATTTCTTGATTGGTTATTGCTCTTTTTGTATATAAGTGTCTTTTATCTTGATTTCGGCATTTGTTCACTATATGCAATTTTCTTTTCTTTCAGATGTACAAAACACTATGTCCTAAGCCTCAAAATAATGGCCCGTTGGAAGAGGCAATATGTACCAACATGCTTGCGAGGTAAAGAGCACTGTATGGATATGTAGCTGTTAACTTCCAGAAAATTGAGAATAAGCTAGCATTATGTTCAGGTAGTGATCTTTACCCACACCACTGAAGTGAGACTAGTCCTTTCAGTTCCGTATTGCAACTTGTTTGTGAACATTATTATTACGTTTGTGTGTACATTTTGTTTGCTGCCCTTCTTTATTAGAATGTGTTTATCATTACAATGAATTCAAAAAGTTACCTTGTTTTGGAGGAAACAAAAGATAACATACAGGAAAATAAAAGTAAGAGTACAAAATAATCCTATAACTAAAAAATATGAAGGGAGACTTTCTTTCTCAAACAGCCGTGACGTTAAAGTCGTAGGACTACTTTACTCGCGTGACTCTTTTGTTTCTCGAATTTTCTCGGTTTCTCTTTGTTACTCGCTATTCTCTTTTTTGTAACTTCTGTTGCTACCCTTTATCTCTAAAATAAGAAATTAGTTATGTTTTGTAACATATGTAGTTACGAGATATAGAGGATCTCCCAAACAACGTTTTTTGTGATGTTTTGGCGTGTGAATCAAATTCATTCCAGAGACCCCAATGGGAGGAACGTAGTCCTAGGTTAAAATACTGAGAATAAAATACCTTTATATTTTTGATTTCCATTAACTTGCAATATTAAGTGAAACAATATGTATTATGAAACTAAAAAAATTACGACTTTCTAGACCAGAGCAATAAGAAAATACAAGGCAAGTTAACTACTTAAAAGGAATTTTATTCTCAGTACTCTGAGTAGCATTTTTGTTATGAAATCTGTAAAAATAATTTTGCTCAGATTGGTCACCAAGAGACATAAATAATCTATAACTACTGTAGTTTTACAAACTTGTAATGGTGTTAAGATTTACAAAGTTCTAAAGATTGTTTTAAATTGTAATATAATATAAAATTATTATTTTATTCCTTTCAGATGAATTAGGTGTTAATTTTATGGACGTTCCCTCCTTCAAACCAAATAAAATTGTTAATTTTGGACAGGATGAGCCTTCCTATCCAAAAGATGGAACTTTAGATATTAATGACTCATTATCCGTGACAAAATACCATATCTTGAATGAGGATTTATATTTGAGCGAAAGTGATATTGATCACACAGATGAAGATGCAAACTACTGCCCAGATGAAGAAAGTCCAGATTCAGCTGATGAGACTTCGACAAATACTTTTCAAAGAAGAAAGGTTGTAAATAAGTCGACAATTGTAAAAGAAGGTAGAAAACGTCAGCGTCACTACAATTGATGTGTGAAGTCGAGACATGCAGCAGGGCAGCAGTACATTAACAAAAGAAGGAAGAACATTGCTGGAAGAAAAGTGAGGCCTCTGTGTACCTGTAAATTTAATGTGGGGAAAAAATTCCAGAAAATAAAAGAATGGAGATATATATAAGGAATACCGGCATGAAGGAAAAGATGTTAGTATTAAAAGACGATATATTAGGTCTTGTATTGGGATGAAGGAAATATACCGATCACGGCCAAGAGAAGATGGAACCCCTCCCCCTAAAAATAGAAGCTGGATGTACATTTTTATAGTGAATAAACAAAAAGTTAGGATTTGCCAAACAATATTTCTAAACATCCTCTGTGTATCAAATAAAGTTGTTATTAATGCAATCAAGAAAAACGAGAAGGAGGAATAGTTGAACTAGATAGACGGAGAACTAACAATCCAACAAACAAAAATCAACAGGAAGTTATTTATAGCGTTTTCAAAAATATAGCAGCGTTTCCTTCATATCACAGTCACTACTCAAGAGAGAGAGGTAGGGGAAAAACTTTTTAGATCAAGGTCTCAGCATTTCAAGAATGTACGAGTTATATTTACAATTCTGTACTGAACGTAACATAAGACCAGCGTGCATTACAAAAAATGGCTATACTCTGATATTTTTAACAAAAAATTCAATTTGCGTTTAAATTTCTTGAAAGTGATACCTGCGATGCATATGATTCGTACATTGCTCAGTTGAAATGTAATTTATCTGAAGAGCAAAACGAGAAAATCTCATCAGATTATAATGTTCATTTGCAAGAAGCAAAAAACGATACGAACAAAGATCTTGTTATATTGCTGATTCAAAGAAAAACTCAAGCCATAAAGTAATAACTGCTGATCTCCTGAAGTGTCTGTCTTGCAACACTAAAGTTATCAAACAGTGAAAGTTTCTACCGAAGAAAGTGGACGTTCAACTTTACATTGTACGATTCATTTGATGGTTCAACACACTGCGTTATGTGGAATGAACCGAAGGCAGGACGTGGAGGAAACGATATTGCCTCTGCTTTACTTAAGGTATCCGACTGGTTTAAAATCGTCGTTTTTGATGAAATTATCAAAAACATTTTTATGACTTAATTTTGTAGCCTGTTTAATAAGCTTCCTAAAACTGTCTCACTTTTTACTCTACGTGAATTACAAATGGAATTACAGCTGTTTTATAACCGAACTGCAAGTATTATTTTATGTTGCATAAAAACTTTAAATGCGTTTTCTGAGAAATGATATTTTTGAGGAAAACTGTCTACCGTAACAAAGATTTCTCAAAACGTTACTCAAGTATTGATATGAAATTTTCTGAGATTGTTTCCTGTAATATGCTTGATGTTTTCCTCTCAAAACTAAGGTCAATTTTAAAATCAAGTAATATTTTTAAGTGTTTACATATAAACGAAAAGCATCTTTTATTTAAAATTACCAGTTTAGTAACTATGTTCAGCTATATCTCAAAACCATTTTGAAGTACAAGAAAGGTTTTAGAGCATAACACAGATAACTGTCATAAAAATATACTCCTACAAGGATTTATGTATATTTAGAATATGATTTTGTCTATGGCTGTAAATAAATGGCTGTTGTCTATGGCTGTTAAAGGCAAATATTTTAGTCATTTTTCTTCAAATTTCCATAGTTTTAAAACATATGCAGTTGAAAAATAACATTAAAAAATATATATAAGTTATTTTTCAAAAAAATGTCTCCAAACACAGTCGGATACTTAAATGGGTAGATAGTGTTATACCAAATTCAATGACGAATGAAATTACTATTTGGAAGGACAACTGTTTCGGGCAGAATAAAAATATGTCGGTTATCATGTGTTATTTTTGGATTCTAAATAAATAAGTCAGTAATTAATCATAAGTTTCTATTGCGAGGACATCCATACATGGAAGCAAACACAGTCCATGCTATGGTTGAACGCAAAACAAAAAAAATCCACCTTTAACCATATTAACACCTCACGATTGGCAAAATGTTGTTAGCCAAATGCCCAAAAAATTCACTGTACACAACATGGAATTACCTTACTTCAAAAACTTTAAGTCTTTGTACAATGAAGGATATTGTCCTTTGGTGTACAGATAAACAGATGTGAATAAGGAAAAACTTCAACTGTCACAATGTATTCACCTCCAAGTGGCACAAGAAAATATTCGCCGCCTTTATTTCAAAATTTCTTCAGAAAATGATTTTAAGGAAGTAGATTTAAAGAGAAAGATTCGAAAATCTTTGGAATTTCCACCAACTCTGAAAGTAAATGCTAAAGAATTTAGGCCTATTTCTTCAGAAAAATACAATGGCATTTTATCCTTTCTGAAGTTTTTACCCGCGGAATGTCATCCCTTCTATAAAAGTTTAAGACACACGAAGAGTTCTGCAGACTATCCAGGAGATGAAGAAGACAAATTTAATTTTACTACTTTTTATTATGTTATAACATTTTTAAAACTTGATATTATATTACATTTTTTGACTTTTTCTTCAAAAATTTCGTAGTGTAATAAATCAATGGGGACACAAATTTTACATATATTTTACGTATCTTACGTATCATGTAGATGAAGAAAAATGTAGATCATACGTAGATGACTAAGACTGAAATTTTAGTTTAGTATTTTGTATTACATTTTTACATTTTTTTAAAACCTGATATTATAATGCTATATTTTTTAACTTTTTCTCCAAAACTTTTGTAGTGTAATAAAACAATGGACCACAAATAAATCGATTTTAAGTATTATAAACTGAATTTTAATTTCCTAATTGGACATAATGCTTTCAAAATTATGTTCCATACAGTTGTTATAACAGAGGTAAAAGGTACTAAGTCCAGTAATTAAACAATAATTGTTTAGTTACAAATTACTATTAAAGATTTCCAAAATATGTATGCTAGATATGTGTAAACTGTATGTACTATGCCATAAAAAAAATTTACAAAAAGTGTCCATAAAAGTGCAAAATTTAAGAAAATATGTGAAAGAATCATTCAACTGGCTCTCCTGAAAAATTTAACATTTGTGCGACATAGTGCCTTTTACCTCCGATACACAGATATAAAACAACAAAAAAATAAAAAATTTCGAAAAAACAAAAATTATGTTTTTCAAGATTTTTGTATTGCTTTTGTTGTCTTTTCGTTTCATGTTTGTATTGATATATAGACTATAATCCGTTAATGATATCTTTCAAACGACACTAATCATATCTCGAACTTAGTCCCTCTGAGACTAAATCCAACAACAATGACAACAAGACATCTGGTCTGATTAATCGGATTCTGTCCTATTCGAGATTGGTGGAAGCTCCTAAGCTTCTACCCCTTTCCGGAGCAAGGCACTATTTGTTGAAATATGATGAAAAAACATCATGAATAGGTTTAATTTATTGTCTAGATGTAGAATTTGCAAAAAACATTTTTTAACTTCCCTCATTCTGAGGGGGTGTGGTCCCCCTTTGGGGACACCCCCTCATATGAGGACCCCTTTGGACACAGCCATCTTAATGCGCTCAAAAAATAATGTTGAATCTTACACAAAATCATAGATTAAAACTTCAATAATATTGGAGGAAAATTGTCGAGTGAATCTGTTAAAATTGTAAACGTCAAGAATTCAAAAAAAATTCCTATCTATGAGTCAAAAAATTTGGGCATTTGAAATCTATAATATTTTCGAACTGAAAGTAAAATTTCATCGTGCTGCCATCTGCATTCTAAAAGGAGAACTATCAGCTGTTTTTTCAGAAATTTTCCGGGTTGGTACTTTTCTGCGACCACCACGCCGGAACCAGTCTTTTATTAAATAAAAAGTACTTATTTTATTGTATTTTTTATTTTCGTGCACATTTTTAAAGAATTTCTGTAAAAATATGAGTTATTAGTTTCTTTCAAGGGATGGAAAATGCCTGTCACCAAATTTTACGAAAGTCAATAGCATGGAACTGTACTACTTTTGCCTTGAAAATTTATTGAATCATCGTAAATGAAGCTTCATCTTTAAAGAAGGCGCGTACATAAAAATAATTTTTGACGATGATGTTTGTTTTTATTTTGGATGGGCACTGAATTTAAGCAATATAACATTATTTGATTTCTAGAACATAAACAAAAGATGCTTACCAACAATTCTTAGAATTGCATCTGCAACAAAAAAAGGAACCATATAATTAAAACATTAATATATATGAAGTTATCTTTACTTTATTTTCTGATTCCGTTTGAAATATTTTATTTATTCTATTCGATACTGGATAATTCAGAACTTTCTAGAATTAAAATGTAAAATATTTTTTTCTTTATTTCAATATCATAAGATGTAAAGAGAATGACTAACATCGGTCATAAATTTCACGAAAGCCTTTTTTTTTAATTCAATCCTGAATGTCACAAATTTCTGTTTAAAGTCACGATTTCGTTTTCATAATTTATGCGTGAGAAATGTATGTCTGACATATTTTTTTAACAAAATCAATGTACTTTAAAAATCATAATAAGAAGATATCCACTTGATATTACAGTAGAGTCTCGATAATTCGAGTCTCGATTGTTCGAGTTTTCCATAAATCCGAGTTATTGAAATACATCAGTTTAGCTCCCAAATAATGATCAGCACATCACAACACGTGAAAGAATTATTGCATCTGGCTTTTATTGTTGTTCGACGGGTCATATGTCCACTGCGCACCCCAAAGCCACCTGCAGAAATGCCCCCTCCCAAAGAAAACGGGATATATATAAGATCGATATATAGGAGCAATGTGTTTAAACAAAAAAGAATTGACTATTATTTTAAGAATAATTAACCTGTTGCTATCAGCAGTAATGTAATAATATGTAAGTACATTTTTCATTTAAATATACTACACTGAAATTTAAAAATTGCTTTTATTTCCAATTATTTATTTATTAAATTATATGATTTCGATAATTTGAGTTTTCGATAGTTCTAGGTAGCCCCGGTCCCGTCCACTTCGAATTATCGAGACTCTACTGTATTTCAAATTTGCAAAATCAGCAAATCATTAAGCAAAATTCTGAATTGTTTTGGAAAAAAATTGCTGGTAAAGTTTAAAATGAATCTTCGGTTGAAACGCACTCTCCGGTACGATCACATAGCCAGAAATATTCAGATGGAGTTTATCGTCAAAGTGGGAACTGAAACAAGCAAATATGAATGTGTCTTTTAGTTTAGGAACCAACTTGCTTCCTAATCCTTGCATTGAAGACTTGACTTTCTTGTAGATGGACATACCTGGAAGTAGATTTCAACCGAATCTATTACTAAATAGTATTTCTTCATTTAACCTTCCGTCGAGAGCATCTAATCTGTGAGATGAAGTACCCATATTTTTTTGTCCCTAATTGTGTGCTTTATCGAGAAAGGTGTGGACATCTAGTAGTTTCCTGGCCCCCTACCACTCACACTATGGTATCGTGGTTTTTTCTCAAGTGCTCTTTTGATGTACGTGAGGTGCACATTAATCTGGTAGATGCGTTGCGCCAGATTACGTTTGTATTTTTGATTTCCAAATTTTTTTTCAATATTTCTTTTTATACATATACTCGCAAAAGTTCGTATACCAGGTATAGTCCAAGCAAGATCGTATGTCGAATTGTCCAAGCCCCTAATCCAATGATGGTTTTCGTTATTTTCAATATATTATTTCAAAAATATAGGATTATTACAGGTTCTTAATGGCAACAGTTGACATTGCTAAGGAACCTCACGGAAAAACAAATGCCAAGTGCCCCCTGATTTCCTGGGCATTTTATTAGTTGAAATTGCAAGGAAATACAAAAAAATATATATTTAAAAAAGTCAATATAACTTTTTATGGCCGAATAGTTCAGTTTGATAAGCATTTCCTTAAGCCTAAGCAAAAATTTAACTTTTAATCTCACAGATGCGTTGCGCCCGAACGTATTAGCATTTGCATTGCACCCGACCAAAGGTTACATTTATGAGGATATTTAAGCCTCGGTTCATGAATTACTTCGATGATGAACAACTTAGTTGAAGAACTAATTTTCAGAATAGAAAGCATATAGGATGACACACTCTATCTCGAACATTACATAAAATTGTTCTGAAAATAAAAAAACGATATAGAGCTGTGATGAAAAAACTGCTCAATAAATAATAAAATATTTTTGCGATGTTATGGAGAGTAAAAGAAAACCAAAAAAAAAAAGAATAGAATATCCAATTATTCCTTACCAAGAAAAAATCCCAAATCCCTTGAAAAAACAATACATTGAGGCATTATTATTTTTCCATAAAAATGAAACTGCATTTCTTCTCCCAGGTAGTTGAAATTTATAAAGATAGATTTATAATATCTTCATCTTCATCAGACTCGTGCATAAGTAAATTCATCTTTGTACTCTCATAATTATTTTCACATCTACTTAAATATTTTATATTATATACAATAGTAAGCTATTTAATTTCCCATCAAATTCTTATTGCTTTTACATTTCTTACCGAATCGTCTTAAGCATGCTTAAATCTTAACTGCAGCTTCAGTTAATGCAGTAAAACCATGGTTAACTGCATTAATTATTATTATTACATTGAGGCATTATTAAATTACTATAAAAATGAAACTGCATTTCTTCTCCCAGGTAGTTGAAATTTTAAAGATAGATTTATAATATCTTCATCTTCATCAGACTCATGCATAAGTAAATTCGTCTTTGTACTCTCATAATTATTCTCACATCTACTTAAATATTTCAAATTATATACGATATAGTAAGCTATTTAATTTCCCATCAAATTCTTATTCTTTTTACATTTCTTACCGAATCGTCTCAAGCATGCTTAAATATTAACTGCAGCTTCAGTTAATGCAGTAAAACCATGGTTAACCGAATCCTGGGTTATATGAAAAGCCTCTGAAATCAAAAATCCAAAAGACACGTGCACTGCGTGGAAGTTATCTTGAAGGCAAGACATTTTTGCAACGATATCACCCCCTTCTTTCTTTTAAACCACCCCAAGAAGGTAAATGATTAATTTTAGAATACTAAAATCGAAATTAATGGGTATTAACAAAATAATAATTACGAAATTGTTTACCTGTGCCTGTCAGGTGCATTACACCCGAACTCGCCGGTGCGAATATTGTGCCAGAAAGAGGGTTAACTTTAATAAAAAACATAACCTACATAGATAGTTTTGAATTCATTTTACACTAAAAAAATTTCAAAATTACATAATGTAATTAGATACAAATAATAATAGATGCTGATGGATTATCCAAAAAAGTCTTTATCTGAAAGGGCTTCCCCCTTTAGTTCAGATAAATGTGACTGTACTGTACTTCCTTATTTTTCTAATTATATATATTAACTATACTACTACTACAGTTGTTTTCTTTCTATTAAAGCAATGAAATTGTGCAAGTTCATTAATACTTCCATTAAATACTGTGTTTTAGGCTGAGCCGTAGATAATTGTTGCGGATTGGGAGTTGAGATAATTCTCTACTCACTTTACTTACTGTAGCTTAACAAGGAATATGTGAAAAGCAATTATTATTAAAAACCATTTTTCTTTTACACCATTTTCTTTATTCCTCTTCAGACCAATCTATTATTTGTTAGTTATAAAATTTAATTTATAATGAATTAATAATTATTAATTAAATACTTAAAATTAATCAATAATAATATTTATTTGTGCACATAATGAAAAATGTTGTGCATTATTCACTTATATTCAGATCATGTTCCTATTTAGGAGCATATAGGAGCAATACAGGGTGATTCCGAATTCATGGTACAACCTTTAAGGGGTTGTACAGGACACTGACAAAATCATTTATTGTATAGGAACGTATGGGCGGAAATGACGCGGTGAGGCGCAAACACAGGAAATAAGAGATGAAAGGAAAGACAAAGTGTTTATTGACAGCATATTTGACAAGTGCAATGTTTACAATAACTGTTCAAATTGCGTCCACCAACAGTGACACATGCTTGACAGTGTTGATGGAGCGATTGGAGTACACTTTCAAAGATGCCAGGTATTTCATGCACACGTGCAGCAGCTACGAATATTCGAGCAACGAGATCCTCCTCTGAATCAACTAGAGTCACATAAATAAGACTCTCCAGATGTTCCCATAAAAAGTAATCGAGACTCGATAAATCGGGAGATCGCGATGGCCAAGGGACTGGTCCACCACGCCCAATCCATCGCGTCCTAAAAGTGGCATTCAGGTAATTGTGCACATCAATGCTGAAGTGGGCTGGCGCCCCATCATGCTGAAACCATATTCTGTTACGAATGGCGATCAGAACATCTTGTAGCAGTTCTGGTAAAACTTGTTCCAGAAAAATAAGATAGCATTGGCCATTGAGTAGCTTCGGTAGTAGGTATGGGCCAATCAAAAGGACGTTAACAATACTTCACCTCGTCACTTGCGCCCATACATTCCTATGCAATAAATGACTGTTACAGTGTCCTGTGCCAACCCTTAAAGTTTGTACCATGAATTATTCGGGATCATCCTGTATGAGTGCATGTGATGACATTATTAAAAGCCGATTCATATGGAGGTGCCAAATGGCATTACCGGTCTGGAAAGGTTAACTTGATTTGTTTCATTTCTGTAATTTTGTATAATCGATTTTTGATTCCCTTCCTGTTCGTTTAGAGTTTCGAAATTTTGTACACGTATGATATCTGTGACAAAATACATTTTTAGTAATTTTAATATTTGTACTTAAGTATTAGTTAATTGATTACTTCCATTAAATTTAGATTCAATTGACGTTGTGCCACAAAGTAGGGAGTTTGAGAAAAAAGTGATTTCATGAGCTCATAACATTTATAATAATGAATCATAAATAAAAGCTTAAAATATAGAGATTAATTCAAATAAAAAATTTCTACATTTCAGTGCACTAAAAAAGTGTGCTTCAAAAACTATGTTAATTAAATTAATTATTCATACTTTTAAGCAAGTTAGTAAGTAAGTTGGATGAAAAAATAAGTAAGTTTGTTATTTTCATCACTTTAAAACTTCATTTCTTATACAGTCGAAGTTGTCAAATTATCAAGCATAATTTTTAGCATAATATTCATAACATATGGCACGTTTTAATTGTTTTCAATATAATATATTTGTGGCTAGCTTTAAATGCAACAAAAAAGATCACTTACTGTTTGCCACATCATCTGAAAGTAAAAGAATTCAGAGACATAAATGATTAGAAGAAAAGAAGCTCGGTAATTTGGCATCTTTTAATTTCAGTAATTTATGCTATTAAGTTGAATTCAGGATTTGGAAACTTGAACTCACATCTAAATAGCCCTGATCATTTCCAAAAATAATACTAATCTATTGTAATGAAATGTTTCCTATGTTCGTCCATTGTGACTTACTTCTTAACCTTCTGCGGTCAGGCACAGCGTATAGAGTGCGCCAGTGGGTATATACCATAAGCTGAATAAAAAATGTCAAAGGTGGGGGGCTCGCCACCCTTCTAACCTCGTAATAACGTTCCTCCTAATTGCTCCGATAGTTTTTACTGTCAATGAATCGGTGAGTTCGGTCTGATTGCGCTTGAATGTGCGTGAAACGCTATCCATAACCCAACCTGGCTATCACGAAACGGCAGGGAATCATCCCTACCGAACAATATGCTGCTGTTTTAAAAGAGTTAAGCATGAAAATACCGGTTGAGGGCGAATCTTGCATTAAATCTCGATTGAGTTCTCCAATCCAGTTCACGAAGAATATATCGACTGAAACTCGAATACAAATGTCTGTATTATCCGTCCATTCTTATAATATCTTAAAAATAAAGTTGTGTATAATTGAATAAGCATAGAGTTGGAAAAAAATAGAATGGCGCATTAAGTGCGCCAAATTTATCTGAGTGCTCTAAAAAGTCACCTGTCCGCAAAAGGTTAAGCGGAAATGACGTGTTATGTAGTAACGTTCAACGTTAATTACTCAGACTTATTTTAGTGTCTGAAATGTCTTGAGTGTAAGATTAGAAAGATAAGCAAGATGAGTAAGATACTCCACTACTTCTACAGGCAAAATAGTAAGGACAATTTTAAACACTGTTTCCACACATCGAAGGTAACCAAAGACCACAAAAGAGATGCAAGATATGTCCAAAACACAATAAGCACAATTATACCACCAAAAATTTAAGCTTAAAATAACAACAGCTTCAAGTTGCTCTGGACAAGTTTTAGATGAGCATATGCCAATTTGTTTCCAGCACAAGAGGTTACAACAATAAATATTTCTACTAATGGTCTTTTAACCTCTTCAGTGATGACTTTATTTTAAAGTAGTAGATGAAAGACCCGAGCTTTTCCGGACATACCACTTAAGAGGTTAAAGCAGTAATTCTGAACATGTGGGATATTGAATAACTCAGTTTAAATAACAGAAAGGAAACAAAACAAGAGGTGATTCTGGCAGAGAGGTGAACTGGAGGAATTTGCAAAACACAATAAGCGCAGTTAAAATATCAGGAATTTTAGAAATGTTTCGTTGCAGTGCACGTTCGATACTGAAGTAGCCTCAATATCTTTCAACTGGAAGACTTTGAGATGGGCATTTGCTAATTTGTTTTCAGCGCAAGAGGTTGAAACACTAAATATTTGTATTATTGGTTTTTTAAAAACAGTAATTTAGAAGCTGTGGGACACTGAAATAACACAGTTGTAAAAAACGAAAGAAAACGAAAAAATCTCTTTGATTCGAATTATTGAAAATTTAATAAAAATATATGTTGTTTTGATACAGAATATTATGCTTTACTTTAGTTTGTCTTAGTTGAATTCACCTTAACTTTTAAAAGTTGTATTTTTATACAAAATATTAATCTACATCTTCACACTTGAAAATAAGTAGATGCATATAAGAAATACAAAAATTACTTTGATAATAGATATCTGAAACACCGACATTCATTGGAAACAAGGCAGCAAAACTCAATTATAATCGATAGCTGAGAGACATTATTGAACCTTAATGGTGAGTGTCAAAAATATTATCACTGAAAGCCACTGTCTTAAAAAATTATATATATATAACAGAAGATCTAAATGCCTGGCTCCAATTTAGAAACCAAAATAACACGGGCTAGTTCTTTTGGAAACACTAAGATTTATTACAAGCACAAACATTAGCACACACATGATACACATTTACATTAACTATTACAAAAAGGATTCGGATTTGGGCTATCGCTGTAGTTCACCTCGTCATTTAACAGTTCTAACTGAGTCTTTTAGCGTCGGCGCCTAACCTCCATAAATGACTGTTCTTATTGCATAGGCACATGTGTTACATATGTAATATGTAATCAGCTGCCAAAACATCCTTGCACCTCCAATACTCTTATATGAATGTTTTTTGGACATAAGCCTGATTTGTGCTTTAAACCATTGGAAATTAATTGGAACCATTTTCAATGCAGTATCAAATAAAAAATGCAATTCTTTGGATTTTTTCCAAGAACTTTTTTTTCTTTTTTTTGTAGGTTATGAAATTCCCAAGTCCCTTTCTCCTTCCTTTTTTTTTTATTCAGCATATGAAAAGATATGACGTTTTAAGTTGCCATATGAATAAATGCGTTTTATTGTATTTTATTGATATATTTTAAATAAAATGGTAAAAATTATCGAAATAAAAGAATAAATATTTATTGCTGTAAAATAATATAAAATCTTCTTTCAGTAAAAATACTGATTTTTTTAGGAAATGTATCATAAGTTAGCTGATCTTTCCTAGCACATGGTAAACGATCTGAAAGAGGTTTAACCCTATATTATCCATATGACCCTAAGATTTTTCAACATGATCGAACTTGAGGTCAGGAACTGCATTTAAAGAGCAGTGGTTTAGTGGCGCCATAGTTGTAGCCGTCTATACCCAGAAAAGAAAATATCAGCTGGTGCAGTATTTGCTGGAAAAATTAAAGAGAAGACAGTTGTTACATATGCATCGTAAGAACGAAATTGCATTTTTCTTCTATTATAAGCATGTTTGGTAGTTAAAATAATCAGTTTCAGGTTACTCAGATAGCTTGGAGGAGTCAATGTAGTGCAACAGTTATCATTTTAAATTATCATTAATTCTTGGAGGTATACTAATTTTTAGAATTTTTTTTGAAACCGAAATATAAACAAATAAGTATTAATAATGAATTTAAAGAAATTCACGAAAATAAATATTATTTTGCTTTGAATAAGTTAAGATGGCATTTTGGATTGTAAAAATGGTAATTCGATTGATTTAGTTTTATCTTCCCATATGAGAAGCCCCACCCCTTCAAAGAAAAATTAAATTCTATTAAATTTAAAACTGTATTTAGATAAACTCTCATAAATCTGCTTTTGAAAAGAAAACCGCCATTTATTTATATTTAATTTATTTTTCTGATTGCTATAATTCTCTTAATTTTAGGAGGATCTGCTGTTTTATTTTACTTTTAAGGTATCAACAATATAAAAAAACATATCTGTACGTAATGATTAATAAATACGTATTTTCTGTAAAAAAAAAGAATAAAGCAAGATGAAGCAATTTTCATAGTTAAAACCAAAGACAGTAAACTCAACCACAACTTAAAAATTCCATTTTCTTTTATTTCAGATCAACACAAGATTAAAATCTATATGGGAAAATTTGCTTAAATAAATTTGTCTAGCTCGTCAATTATTTTGTGTTTGCCATAAAGACTGTTTCATTTTAAAGCACTCAAATATTCTTACATGTGTTTCACATCAGATTTCTAAGCGATTTGCACTTTTTGTTCTTTAAGCGTGTTAGATTTTAACCCTCTGACTGTGTATTCCACGATTTACGAGGGTTAGAAGCAATTCTATTTTCTGCTGTATCCTGCGGTTTTCACAAGATAATGTGTTTACTTAGTACTTTTATGACGTTGGATCATATTATAGTAATAAAGATTTTAATATAAATAACAACTCGCTTGGCTCACCGGTATTTGAACACGTTTGCAAACATTGCATCTAAATAGTGATTTTAAAAAATCAACAGTCAGAGGGTTAATAACAGAAACACACACTTCAGAGATTAATAACCCACCAACATTTATTTTCCTCATCTTTACTACCCCGGAGGGAACCACAAGGATGAGAAGCTGCCTGATAAGTATACGGGTTCTCACTTCTCCTGTGGGTATAGCAATGGTTTTGATTCCCCTTCTCAAGTGATAGTGCGTATTTCCTACGGGAAGGGTCGGGCTATGACCATTGATGGCCATTAGAATTCCCGCCTGAGTACTTGAGCTATTGCAACGGCTGTCTTTCATTTGATCCTGATGCTACGGCAGGGCGGGGTGACTCATTTTTAAGTTATCTTTGGAAAGAAAATTTCAATATAATGAGCAGAATTTGAAGGTCAATTTCGATATATTAAGAAAATAGCTATATTTCTCTTCTTGAAGTTTTGAAAACTAATGAGAACGTAAATGATTCATTCTGAAATGGAAAAAAAAGAAAGGTTTGGCGAAACGCAAGAAAAATCATTTTTAAAAGAGAAAAGATGCTTCTGATCATTAAAAGTGATTTAAATATTTATGGACGACTGGTGAATATTTCCTCAAACAATTCAATTTACACACTTGTGAAACCAAAATTTGCCACTACTTTTGAATAGAATTCATCAAGAATCTGTGGCTTGTAGACTGAATTCTATATCGAAATGCAACAATTTTGAGTTCAAGAATTGATTTCATCCATGATTCGTTGTTAAATTCTGTTTTAGACATTTATGGTGGACTATTGAATATTTCTTTAAACAATTCAATATACAAACTTGTGAAACCAAGCTTTGCTACTACTTTTGAATAGAATATCAAAATATATTAATAGGCTTATTTATTTAATAATTTGTCCACGCCGACACAGCCTAGCCAGAGAGTGTACGGCACTGACTCGAACGGCAGAGAATGCAAAAAACAGAAAAAATCACATAACATTACATTACATCACAGCAAAACAGAATTAAACAGAATTCAAAAGAGCAAAAACAAAAATAAAAGTTATAAACAATCACAAGAGACAAAGGAAGTGTCAAAAAAATCTTGAAACATAAATTAATAATACAGGAAGCCGAAAACAATTAGAAATCAAAAATTAACTTAGGATATTAAACACATTAGTGCCTGCAGACATCGATCTCAAAATAAAATGATCTTGAGTTCAAGATGTGATTTCATCCACAATTTACCGGTTGTGCCAAAAACCTCGCCCACGTATAGTCCGTTATTAATCGAACGCTCTCATGCTAGCGTGGCGAGGAAGTTAAGACACTGGAGTGTAATTTTATATGTTTTCTTCGTCATCTGATCAAGGTGAAAAATTACAAGGTTAATCTCAAAATATTTCTCCTTTTCAAATCGTGATGCCAATGTAGCAAATAGATAGCCTGTTTCAAACAGGCATTCTGGAAGAAGCCTAAGGGATTCTTTTTTTCTTTTAGTAGCTTTTGACAGCATGAACATTCCTCCTTTCGGTCATTTGTGACTTATATCAAATTAATCTGTACATTTAAAATAATTTGGCAAAACCAGATGGCCACTAGCCCAACCCCAACCACCAGACCGATTTCGACAATTTTTATTTCATATGGAAGCTTATGACGTCTAGATATGTCATCAATGGTCGCTTGCCCGCCTTCCAATTTCGAGAGAAATCGAAAAAACAATACTCCACTGTTACATTCTCCATGTGTAGAAACCATGCTAGAGTCCCACATCTCTCAATTGCTGAACCCATTTCGACAGTTTTCATTTCATATAAAAGCTTATGACCTCCAGATATTCAATCAATGGTCTCCTGCCACCCACCACTCTCCATTGTTTAGATATATTGCAAAATAAAACTTTGAAAGAGTCCCTCAGCCTCTACAACCACCAATTATTAATATTACGGGCGAACAATTGGTCACTGAAGGCGGCTAGTATCTTTTAAGTTATTAATAATGCTATTAATATTCCAAAAGTCCCTAATCCAAAATATTTTGGAATTGACTGTTTTGGTCAAAATGATTTGTTCTAGTTTTCACAAAATAATAATAAAAGGAAAGTTATCAAAATACAAAACGATATTATTTTTATTAGAATAGTTTTGGAAATTTCAATTTTCCTTGTCTTATGGAATGTACTCTACTGTGTTTTAAACATCAGACTTAGCAAGATGGCACTTTCCTTTCAGATAACACATTTAATGTGAACTTATTGACGAGTTTTCTGTTTTGCTTATTTTGGGTTCCCGCACCGTTTTCCAGTAATCCTCCGATTTAAGAAATCACCAAAACCGTTTGGATACTGTATCAAACGCCAAGTTCAAACTAGTTCTTTCTTTAGTTAACAAACACTGAATTCTGTGTTCATTGAGTTCGTTTAATTCTTTTTATTTAAAACTGCTCTTAAGGCTGCCAAATTTGAAATGATTGAAATGAGCAAAATCGTTTGGTTAAAAATTTAACCACCAGTGATTATTTAAATCGTTTGAGAAAAAATTTAACCATCAAAAATAAACGTTAGAAGTCGGCTTAAAGAGTGAGAACCAAATATTATGCCGGTCTTACCTTAAAATGAGGCTCTTATTTTAAGTAAAGATTGAGAGCTACAGCAATGGTAACTCTTTAAGATCTTCAAACAGAGGGTTGAAATTTTAAAGACTCCCATTGAAGAATCATTACACATGAAGTCCGGAAGTTCTCCATTACCCCAAATAAACATAACATAAAACTTGTCCATACAACAAACTTCCATTTTTTTAACATGAAAAGGTTATTTCTAATCAATTTTCCACACATTATTTCTCTAATTAGTAGCATGGCGCGCGCGCCGCATGAGAGAGAGAGAGAATCCAAAAATATTTTCTTTTTTTCCTTTCTCCGACAATGTTTACAAAATAACACAACTGTGGCGTTTTCATTACTATTTCTGCTTAACCTTTTCGTATA
>BGPR01002950.1:109713-154604 GCA_013235015.1 Araneus ventricosus
TCTTGAGTGCATCCTGAAAAAATACAACTCCGATTATTAAAACAATAAATATTATTATATTCGTTATTCGAGGTTCACTATATCTAAATAACTATAAGCCAATTTTATATATATATATATATATATATATATATATATATATATATATATGGGTTCAGGGTACAGTGTCGAATTATTTCCATGTTTTGAGTTGCATGAAACACAGCTCTCCGAAATATCAACAGAATCTTACATTGCAGTGACTTGAAAAAAATAAATAATGACGAATCACAAGATATTTGAGAGACACTAAAATAGCTCAACATGGAAAGCATCTGATAGCGAGTTTGTGGAATCAAACTGGCCGAAATACAGAGTGATTATAATTAAAGTTACACTTTCAAAGGCTCTAGAAAAAAGAACCACTGGTCAGAATGACCTGATAATCTTTCTATCTGAGTATACATGAAGCAATGGGATTTGTTTTGCGAAAAGAAAAATAGTTCAAAAAAGTTGAACAATAGATGGCGCTGTACTCGTGATAAGATGGTAAAAAAAACGGTGCTTTTAAAAGATATGCTAATTTTAAGATGCTAATTAAAAGACGTGACATGTTGTGGCTCTTTATTCAAAGCCCATCCACCACGACGAAGCCGTTGCTACAACGGATCGAAAAATCGGGTTTAATAATCCTAGCAAAACGAGAAAAAGCAAAAGAGAAGTCGGTTTTAATTGTCCTGAGCAAAACCGCAGAAACAAAAACTGATGGAACCATCAGAAAGGAAGTCGCTTCGACTTGATTAAGAAATTTTTCAATATACTGTCCACCGTTTTCTTCTATGAGGCTGAAAGCGCAAACACATGTTCCATAACAGATGGGTGTTCAGTGGTGATATTGTGAATGCGTTGCGTAATGCGGTTTTCTTATCAGTTGTTCGCAATCGGACCCCTACACAGCACCGGTAACGCCACAGCCAGGAGTCTATGCAGGTACAGGTCAGGTGATCGTGGCGGAACCAGGCCTGTTGAAATGGCGATTGATATATTCTGTCATTTCAAAATGCAGATTCAAAAGCTGCTTCACTGGTGTTAGAAATGTGAGGAGGAACGCCATCTTGCATAAAATGTCTATCCACACATCCGCGCTTTGTACTGCTGGAATGAGTTGGTTTCAAAAGAAGATTCATAACGTGTCCCATTGACTGTACAGGTTACAGAACTCGAAGGCGGATCTCATGAAAAAGGGCCAACGATAAATGCTGCCTAAACCCACTACACAGTGACCTTTTGATGAAGAGGCAATGGTTGCATTTGGAACGGATTCTCTCTTGCTCCATATTTCTTTTTCAAGTATTGACAGAACCTTGGAGATGGAAATGAGGTCCACAAAATGTTCCATGGCCATGCATTGTCCACTTCCATTCAGAAGGACTTACAAGGGCGAAGCTTCTCGTTTGCTAGTCAACAGGAACCAACTCCTGGCATTCGTAATTTTGAAGGAGAGCATTGCAGGATGTTTCGTAAATTTGGCAGAACCGTCTGACCAGGCATGTCTAAAGTTCGAGTAAATTCCGTGACTTCCACGTTCCCAAAGCACTGCTTGACGCTTCCTCAATGCGTAGCCACGTCCTCCACTGACATCGAACAATTGCTTTCCTCCTCTGCCACATTTCGTCAAATGAACCCAACTCTTCGAATTGATCAATCTTCTTCGAGACCGAATATAGTCATCGGACCAGAGTCTCTTCTTAAACCTTTAATGTCGTATTTCTGCATTGCCGCAAGTCAAGTTCTTGTAAAAAACTTCTGAAGTAGAGCTTCGATCCGCCATGCTACCCTCTCAGACGCAGAATAACAGGAACATGCATATTCCCCCTTTTTACCCACAAGGTGGCAGGTCGTATCTTTTAAATTAGCATTTAAATTAGCATATTTTTAAAAGATCGTTTTTTAGCATCTTATCACGCTACAGCGCCATCTATCAGTCAACTTCTGAACTTATATTTTTTCTTTCGGAAAACAAATTCCCATTTCTTCATTATACTCAAGATGAAATATCAGTCATTCTGAAGAGTGTTTCTTTTTTTTAAGCCTTTTGAAAGTGCAACTTTAATTATAATCACCCTGTACATTTCAGTAACCTTGTCTCTTAAACAATTTTGCACCATTTCGAGGTTATTTGTTTTTTGATAATAATCAAATCGTCAAGAAAGAAGAAGCAATGATAAACTTGATCCTGTTCAGGAAGTTTGGCAAAAATGGCTAGAAACTCTGCTAAAGTATATAACCATATGAAAACGTTACAATAACAGTTAGTTATATTTCATGGTCGATGTCTTTCAAACGGTATATTTCAAGTAAAACCATCTCAATATGGAATTAAAATATGGACTTTATGTTATAGTAAAAACTGAATTTGTTAAAGGCAAAGCTTTATATGGAAATACACCCAGTGAAAGAAGAAAAAATTCAGATCTTACGAGCTCTAAGTGACCTACTATATTAGATGACATAATGCTGCATGTGATAACTTCTTCATTTTCTGAAACCTGTATCAACTTCTTATAAATATAGATATTGCTATATTTGGCACTCAGAGAAAAAATAAACAGAACTTCTAATCAAATGATAATTAAAAGAGTACATGCTCAGGCTTATTTTACCATACAGATGATACAACTACTGTAACTACATTCCAAAGGAGAACAAGAACATCATTCTTATGAGCACAATGCATCATGAAAAATCAATTAATAACAGATCAGGTAAAGCGGAAATGATATTAAATTACATTACCAGTACAGAGCGAGGTGCTTTTGATTAACTTTTGAAAGTACGTAAAGAAAAAAATCAGCTGGACTGTGGTTACCATTTAATATGTCGTATATTGTTTCGCAACGGATTCAAACCCTCCGCGCTTTTGCGCATGCGCCAGACCGAGTTATTTTCATCAAAATAGAGGAAAGTGAAGAAGAATGGAAGGTGAATTACGCATTTATGAGGGTGATGTAAGAAGAATGAATACTCTCCATATAGACTCTTTGCCTGCACGCCCTTTCCGATTAAAATCGTCAAAGTGATATCTCGTCCTGGAATCCGTGCATGAAAGTAGTTTGCTTATAATGTTTTTCTCTAGACAACAAAATAGAAATGAATATCAAATTGACGAAAAGAACTTGTTTTTAGAAGAATAAGACATCATCTGTTCTGATATCAGGCAGACAACATTCCGAAATGTAAACTGTAATATAGTCGAAAGAAACAAGAATAAAAAAAAATGATGTTACAATAAACATCACTTTTAATTTAGAAGTTTAGTAAAACTGATGATGGGGTTCTGTCAAACAAAAATATATATTGTACTTTAAATTAGTAAGAAACATATCTGGCAACACATTATTATTTTCTAAATTACAATAAATGAGGATAAGTTTAAAATAATTATGAATTCACTTTTTTCAGCTATGTGCTTATATTTGCATATTCAATATATATTAATATGATTGTAATATTTTTCAAATATATCAAGTTTGATACCAGCAAAAAACAATTCTTTTATTTATCTCTGAGAATATAATATTCTTCTAAAAACATAGACTAATACAGGTTCCTTCAGTTAAATTCAGTATATGTGCATAATAAATCCGAGCAAGAAAGAAGCAGGGTTAATTAAACTTTACTGTGAAATATAGAAAACAATTAATTGATAAACCATTTTGTCGTTACATGTTACCTATATCTTCTCCAAGGCAGCAAGTCCCTACTGAAAAGAAAGAATGTAAGAATCAAATTGTGAGAGTCATTAATTCTGGAGATCATTCTTTCACATGAAAGTCCACATTATCATATTTTATCTAATGTCATTTTGGCTAGGAAGGAGAAGTATAAATATTGATAATTCATTCTTATTAATATTTCTCTGGCTGTGATCTTATTATTCGAGCACAGGAAGGAAGTTTTAGCTTCTTTACAAAAAGATTTCTTTTTTTCATTTGTGTATGTGAGATATTCAGTGCAAATAAAGGAGACCATCATTGATGTTCTGGTACTGGTTTCGACTTCTGGACTAGAGAAACCTCAGTTTTCACCATTGAGCCAGCAATACACGAATTTGATGCAAATGGTCTTTCCAGTTCAAACGTACTGAATTTCGACCACGAACTAGAAGAAGCACGATTTCCAGGCTCAATTTTCATCAAGAACCAGCAAATGCACGGGCTTGATGCAAATTAAATCTTTCGAGTTCAAAGTCACTCCCGAAGGTGTGGTGTGCGAGACGCTGGAGAGAGAGAGAGATACCTATATCTCTCGGTGTCATGTTGTTATTACCCTCTGTAGAAAGTCGCAGGTCAGATTCGATATAGCTGTCATGTAGCTTCAAAATAAGTATTAATCTCACTAAACTAAACTTAATCAAGTGCAATGGGCTTTGATTTAAGCTGATTAACTCTTTAATCTTGAGCCAACATTTCTTCTAGCCTTTTTAAAACCGGGCCTTTTTTTTGGAGGATGCGACATGAATTGGACTCTCCCAACACAGGTGGTCATTACCCCCACCATTTGCTTTCCATAGCCAAAATGGTCTGCAGCAGCAGGAGATAACTGTAGACTTACCGCGCTTATCTCCAGACCTTCACCTCCTCTTAAAAGCCATCCGCCTCAGACCGGCCTTTATCGCTGTTAGGGAGAATTTTGCAGACAGCCTCGGTCGGTGTGAGAGGTTGAAAAATCTAACAAAGCCACTTTATAAAACCCAAAAGCTAATGCAATGGAACAAATAAATGATGTATGTAAATTCATGCAGGTCGAAAAACAATTATAAGATCAAAACGCTGATCTCGGAAAGCAAGAATAAAAAAAATCAAGGGAACCACGGCTATATATTTCTTCTTGCACTCTTGGTTTCGTTTCACGAGGATCTAATATTTCCTGCTTCTAAAGAGAGTAATTTGGCGATTTATTTCGAAGCTTGATGAACGAATATTAACAATCCTTGATTTGACAATTGACTGAAATATTATCACAGCTATACATAAGTGATGAGATTTTGATAAAATACTTTTTGTAACATGGGGCGTATTTTTAATTTGAATCTTCGAGTTCTTCTAAGCCTGGATGGCAAATATTTGCAAATTTCAAACTACGAACTTCCGTGATCTCGTTCTCCTCAAATGGAAATCTCTCTTGCCACTCGAATAACATCTTTTCCACTAAATTCGGTAGGGATTCCCATTTACTCATCAAATAAAATAAAATTTCTATTCCATGAGTTTTAGAATCTGCAATCTCAATTCCAGTTCGACTTTAAAGCTTAGATTTTTTTTCGATGCGAGAAAGAATATATACATTCAAATTTGATTCAAAATTATGTTAAATTATATATATTTAAATTTTAATCTGATTTGTAAGAGACGGGTAGTTGTTTATCGGAAAATCTCACTGCAAGTTTCTGGTTACTGAGAAAGCATCAAAAGGGACACTAAATATAAAAAATCCACATAGGCACATGTCCTGAGTAAGAGAAAAAGTAATGCATTAAATAAAGTCATTTTCTTTAAAATCAAAACTATTATTATTTAATTTGTATGATACAAATTTCATTTTCATATGAAATACTTCAATGTAAAGTGTTATATATGGAACTACATATCTAAAACTAAAACAATTAAATATTAATTTTAAAACTTTTGATTTTTCACTTTTTTAAAAGTCAAATTCAAGCTTTTACGTATAATATGCAAAATTTACAAAATTGCCAGAAACTAATTATGCCAGTCTTGTGCTTTGAGTTTTAAGATACATTGACGTTTATCAATTTATACATTTTTGTATATTTTTCTAATTCGTATTTTTTGCACGACACACGGTGGTGCTGTTCTTATTAGTGGTGCCCACACACACCTGTCCTTAGTACGGAGCTCTATTATTGCAGATTTGCAGACTTCACACATATGGATTTTCTCATATTAAAAATAATACATTTATCGCTTTATGTTTATTGTTTTTTATAAAACATTGTGTTCTTGAGCTTTTATGTGGAATTAGTGTAATTTTTTTTAAAACTATTTTATTATTTTATACCATGACATTTGTTATATGAACTTTTAGATGATATTAGGAAAATGTAAAACCTGGGATGCTCGTTATACATCCTAGTTCTTTCATACCTAGAATGTCTAGTCAATAGTTACAGAAGGCTCTAATTTACAAAAGTTATACGAAACCATTTTAAGAGATAAATTTCTTGAAGGTAAGAATGTTATGCTTATTAATATTCAAAAGGTGAAAAGCAATTTCGCATATAGGCGTGGATTAAATGTTTTGTCGGTAAATGGACTTTCTATCGTTAAACAAGCACAAGCGGTAAGGAAAATTTACCATATGCTATCCCTTGTAATGTTGCCTAGAAATTCTCGCATGTGTTAATAAGGACCCTATTACCGGATGCTTTACAGGTGTATTACGAAACTGTATAAAAAGTTACCTAAGGGAGAGTCTCAATTCGAAATACCTTTAACTTTTTTAATGCGGTAATAGAGAAGTCATTTAATGAAAACAAGTAGTACTGTATGAATTTATCTACAAAATAATGTAATTTTTTTTTATAATACACTTTAGAGTAGGAAAAAAATCTTAAAAAAATTGTTTCGTAGGTCAATCAAGGAAACTAGCTTCGCGATTGGACCACCAATTTCTTTAAGTGCAATTAAAGCGAAAATACATTTGCTTTAATGATACGAATGAAACGTATCATTAGTTTTTTGTTCTTTTTGATCCAACACTTGATGGCTTTAGTCAGCTTGGTGATCGTTTTGATTTGTTCAATTTCCACTTTACGAACTGCTAGTGGTGATAAACTGTTTACTGAGCTATTAATGTAGTTTAAGATAATAATCCCATTGATTTAAACCTGGTTGGTGGGCAACATTTGAACAATAAAAATTCCACTAACCTAATTTTTTGGCTTATTTTAATG
Organism: Araneus ventricosus; assembly: GCA_013235015.1. NCBI lineage: Eukaryota > Metazoa > Arthropoda > Arachnida > Araneae > Araneidae > Araneus > Araneus ventricosus. The sequence continues at coordinate 116,669 of BGPR01002950.1, forward strand.
AAATTATTAAACTAAGTGTGACCAAACAAATTTCCTATTTGAGGACGTATCATATTTTTCCCACTCAATTTAAAACAGCGTAAGGGCTTTTTTGTCTTTTGGTAAAATAATTATTTGATGATACCTAAATCGAAACACTTATTGCTCAGCTGTAACCACACGGCACTTTCTATTTAAAATGATTTCATACATCTCATTTACATCATTACAACAATATTTGCCTATTTTACGATAAAGTTGAATAGAGATGAGATTATGATATCGGTCAATCTGGGCATATGTGGCGACTCTCCCGCATTTCTTGGGTGTATATTTATTGAAATGTGATGGATGTGAAACTTTGAAACAATTTCCCCATATTCATGCCAACTATTGTATGAACTAAACGCCTTGTTTGTTAAATGTTATGTATCTTATTATGTATGACTACTGATCTGCAAAAGTATTTCAGATTCATAAATGTTATTAATTAGAAACACTGGGATAGAAAAATTATTCTTACTCAAACCATTTCATGCCAGCAGCTGATATAAAAACAAATTATTTCTTAAGCAAATTCAAATAAATTATGCATTTTGGTTTACACTGCACAGATTTTAAACATGTTGTTTAGAATTTTGATGTCTGAACTTAAATTCTTCGAAAGATTCAAAAATGGAAATAAAATATTTTTTCGTGTCATACAATAGCCAATTTTACAGTTGTTGCGTATTTGATTCTTTTAAATTATTTTTTCCGCCTCGTGAAAACATAAATCAACACTGCAATGATAAGGTCCCGTATATCGAAGAAAACAAAAGAGACTTACCATTAATGAGCGCAAAACACTTGCTCTAGAACTTTTATTTCACATTTTCTGATTTGACCGAAAAAATGTTCTTGATGTACAAGGATTTTCGTTTTTCTGGCATTAAATAAACTATCTTAAAATGTTTCCTATTTACTTTCTAATAGACTCAAATAATTCAAGCGTTCTTGTATGTTTCAGCGGATAATTAAAATAGTAATGCGTTTATTTTACTTACTTTTACTTCATTAAACAATAAAATTGTTCATAAGGCAGAGAAAAATGGTCTCAAATGTTTCTTCAGAGTTTCATTTATCTGTATAATTTTGATAGCTTATCCCAGAATGAAAATCTTTTTTGTTGTCATTACAGAGGACAGAAAGATTGCTACAATAGTGAGAATCATGCATCGGCGAATTTGACGATCATGAAAAAAATAATAATTACGCCAAAACTTAAGATTTTTAGTTTTTCAATAAATATCAAATTCATTGACTTATAAAGAAAACGTTTCCAAAGGAGTAAGAATCAAAGGATTTAGATAAAATCAAATTGACATTCTTATCTTGTGTGAGCAAAATGGGAATATCGCATAAATGAATACATTCCATATATATGAGATCTAGATATTAAAATCATAAATAATAAATTAGTAGCAGATATCTTTGATAAAAGAAATGCATTTAATTTTCAAATTAATAAATTCCCTTTTTGGAATAGTAATCTTATCATTTCTGTCTTCAAGAATTTAGTAAAAAATTATATAATTAGAAATAATAATTTAGTAACAGACATTAATATTAGAATTAAGAACATAAAAAATTTTTATTCCTTTGCACTGGATTATGGAATGCCTATAGATTTTCTAAGAGTATATATAGATAAGAAATATTTAGGTCATTTAGAATAAAACATTCATATTGGTTTATAAAGAAATATTTTTATTTCTTTGATAGTGGGATAGTGTTTTCACATATTCTACTCGTAATGTGTAATTTTATTCAAATTTGGCTATTGAGTTATTGGTTTTAGATTTATTACATAGATGGCGCCAGGATCTTTCATGTGAAACTTTCCTTTTAAATAGACATTTTTACCAATTTTCAAACATTATCTAGATGAATAACTGTATTACATTTTTTAAAATGGTTTTGAGAATTTTAATATAGGTATCTTACTAATTCTTGATATCAAAAATTAATCATATTATTTAGTAAATTATGCTATTTCATTGGAAGAATTTTGGTTGTGGCAACATGTGATGTCATTTTGAGTGGCGGGTTATATTGAAAGAGATGAATTCTGGTAAGTATAAGAGGAGACACTGATTAGTTAATGTTTAATGAAAAGTATGGGTATTTTATTGAATTATATATTTACTGTCTTTAGTGTAATATCATAGTGCAATATAATGTTATATTACATATTTTTATACTGAATTTTAGTCGTTTCTATACAGTTATGTTTTATTGTTAGGGTTAGTATAAGACTTTTCTTTCTAAATTCTTTCATTTTATGGTAAATTACCCTGTTTGTTTTTTCAACAACAATAGTAACAGGGATGGTTTGTACAGCAAAATTAATTTAACCTGGCTAAAGCTTGTCCACAGCCAAGCTGCTATATTAATTGTTGAAAACTTCATTTACTTGGATTGCCTATTTCAATACTTTTAATAACAACAGAGTTTTTTTACTTGTTGACATATAAATGCTTAAACTTGATTTTTTTGTTCTTGGAATCTTTAGTATTTTCAATTTTTTTAGATTTTATTTAAAATTGATGTATTGTTCAAATAATGACTTTTTAGTATAGGATTTGATTCTTGATATGTTTTGTTTACTTTATTTCTGTATGATTATATACAAGTTATATTTGGATTTATGTATATATATATATATATATATATATATATATATAGTCTATACTTTTATATAATAAAGAAATATTTTGAACAAAAAATGTTATTCCTCAGTTAAAACATGCAACTATTTTTTTTATTTTTTCTATAGATTTAAACAATACAGCTGATTTTCAGTTTGCACTAAACAATCTGCAGTGCTGTTAACCTACACTTCTGTATAAATTCACCTTCAAAATCAGACCCAAATTAAGTTTATAAGATTCTCTGAATTACACGGTATCGTTAGCCTCAGAGCAATTTGTAAATATGCTGAAAACATCCATTTCTCTTTTGAGTGTCTGATGTTTAGAAATATGTATCAAGGATAAAACGAAAATGGAGAATTTTTTAAATATATTCCAGGTGACTGGAAAAAAAAAAAGATTGCCAGACTTTAATAGGTGGTAGCATATATAAATAGGTGGTAGCATACACCAGGCTATGAAAGTTTCGTAATAGTTTTACGAGATGCAGATAAAAAATACAGATGGTAGAAAGAGTATAATTTTGATCGTGAAGGGGTAAGTACCAACACAAAAATAGCATAAATGTAACAAATTCGAATCAATTATTCGTTTTTGAAGGGTTACCTCGATAGTCTTGTGCATGGAACTTCTGTGAAATCTGCAAGAATTAAGCTACAAGAATGTCATCCTCTACCGCCAATGTGCGCGAAATGGTAAATTCGTCATAGGCACTGCGAGGTGTGTATTGACGTAGTCGATCACGCCATTAAGCAGGCCTTTCTATAAGTATAATTTAATATACGTTAATTTATTTCTTCTATGTTATTTTTTATTTAACCTTATGCGTCCCCTGCCTCCTGTAATTTTCATCTCTGGGCCGGCAATTATAAAACTTGCTTAGTTACTTATTACTGCATCTTCTTCACGTTTATCACATCTATTTTGAATCACTCAGTTCAATTCTATCATGATATTTACTTTAGACACGTCTGTGTGTGACCCGTCTTTCAAAGGTTTATTTCTTTATAAACCATTTTTGGATGGAAAGTTAAAATATTTAGGAAGATTTAGAGTTTATTCATTACTCTTGTCCAGTATATTACTAATTGAACAGGAAACGATAAGAATAAATTCCTGCAAAGTAGTCACGTCAGAAGTAGACACGTTCATTGAAGGTCAAAGGGAGAGATAGCTAGATCACGTGACATCATATCTGCACTAAGGTTGTAGGGTTCAGGGGTACAGTGTCGAATTATTTCGCATGTTGTGAGTTGCATGAAAGCACAGCATACATACCGAAATATCAACGAATCTTGGCATTGCAGTGACTTGAAAAAAATAAATAATGACGAATCACAGATATTTGAGAGACACTAAAATAGCTCAACTTATGGAAGCATCTGATAGCGAGTTTGTGGAATCAAGAAACTGGTCGAAATACAGAGTGATTATAATTAAAGTTACACTTTCCAAAGGCTCTAGAAAAAGAACCACTGGTCAGAATGACCTGATATTTCATCTGAGTATACATGAAGCAATGGGAATTTGTTTTGCGAAAGAAAAAATAGTTCAAAAGTTGACCAATAGATGGCGCTGTACTCGTGATAAGATGGTAAAAAAACGATTGCTTTAAAAGATATGCTAATTTTAAGATGCTAATTAAAAGACGTGACATGTTGTTGTGGCGCTCTTTATTCAAAGCCCATCCACCACGACAAGCCGTTGCTACAACGGATACGAAAAAATCTGGTTTTAATAATCCCTAGGCCAAAACCCGTAGAAAAAGCAAAAGAGAAGTCGGTTTTTAATTGTCCCTAGGCCAAAAACCGCAGAAAAAGCAAAAACTGATGGAACCATCAAGAAAAGGAAGTCGGCTTCGACTTGATTAAGAAATTTTCAATATACTGTCCACCGTTTTCTTCTATGAGCTGAAAGCGCAAAACAGCATGTTCCATAACAGATCGGAGTGTTTCAGTGGTGATATTGTGAATGCGTTGCGTAATGCGGTTTTTCAACTCAGTTAAGTTCGCAATCGGACCCCCGTACACAGCACCTTTTAGGTAACCCCACAACCAGGAGTCGTACGGGTACAGGTCAGGTGATCGTGGCGGCCAGGCTGTTGGGAAATGGCAACTGATAATTCTGTCATTTCCAAAATGCAGATTCAAAAGCTGCTTCACTGGTGTTGCAATGTGAGGAGGAGCGCTATCTTGCATAAAAATTGTCTATCCACACATCCGCGCTGCTGTAGTGCTGGAATGAGTTGGTTACGCAAAAGAGATTCATAACGTGTCTCATTGACTGTACAGGTTACAGGACTCGAAGGACCAATCTCCTCGAAAAAGAAAAGGCCAACGATAAATGCTGCCGTAAACCCGCACTACACAGTGACCTTTTGAGAATGAAGAGGCAATGGTTGCATTTGGAACGGATTCTCTCTTGCCCATAGTCTGCTATTTTCAGTATTGACAGAACCTTGGAGATGGAAATGAGCTTCCCCTGTCCACAAAATGCTCCATGGCCATGCATTGTCCACTTCCATTCGAGCAAGAAATTACAGGGCGAAAGCTTCTCGTTTTGGCAAGTCAACAGGAACCAACTCCTGAACATTCGTAATTTTGAAGGGAGAGCATTGCAGGATGTTTCGTAAAATTTGACGAACCGTCCTGACAGGCATGTCTAAAGTTCGGTAAATTCCCCGTGAACTGCACGTTCCCAAAGCACTGCTTGACGCTTCCTGCAATGCTGTAGCCACATCCTCCACTGACAACGAAGCAATTGCTTTCCTCCCTCTGCCACGTTTCACGTCAAATGAACCCAACTCTTCGAATTGATCAATCATCTTCTTCAGACCGAATGCAGTCATCGGACCAGAGTCTCTTCTTAAACCCTTTATTGTCCGGAATTTCTTCAATGCAATTGCCGCAAAGTCACCGTTCTTGTAAAAAAGCTTCACAAGTAGAGCATCGATCCGCCATGACTACCCTCTCAGACGCAGAATAACAGGAACTGCATATTCCCCGCCTTTTTACTACAAGCGTGGCAGGTCATGTCTTTAAATTAGCATCTTAAAAGTAGCATATCTTTTAAAGCAATCGTTTTTTAGCATCTTATCACGAGTACAGGGCCATCTATCGGTCAACTTTTGAACTATATTCTTTTCTTTCGCAAAACAAATTCCCATTACTTCATGTATACTCAGATGAAATATCAGGTCATTCTGAAGAGTGTTTCTTTTTTTTACAGCCTTTTGAAAGTGCAACTTTAATTATAATCACCCTGTACATTTCGCGTAACCTTGTCTCTTAAACAATTTTGCACCATTTCCAGAGTTATTTGTTTTGATAATAATCAAATCGTCAAGAAAGAAGAACCACAGATAAACTTGATCCTGTTCAGGAAGTTTGGCAAAAATGGCTAGAAACTCTGCTTAAAGTATATTAACCATATGAAAACATTACAATAACAGTTAGTTATATTTCATGGTCGATGTCCTTTCAAACAGTATATTTCAAGTAAACCATCTCAATATGGAATTAAAATATGGACTTTATGTTATAGTAAAACTTAATTTGTTTTAAAGGCAAAGCTTTATATGGGAAATACACCCGAGTGAAAGCAAGAAAAAAATTCAAGTCTTGCGAGCTCTAAGTGACCTTACATATGAAATTAGATGGCATAATGCTGCATGTGATAACTTCTTCATTTTCTGCAACCTGTATCAACTTCTTATAAATATAGATATTGCTATATTTGACACTCAGAGAAAAAATAAACCAGAACTTCCTAATCAAATGATAATTAAAGAGGTACATAGCTCAGGCTTATTTTACCATACAGTTGATACAACTACTGTGAACTACATTCCAAAGGAGAACAAGAACATCATTCTTATGAGCACAATGCATCATGAAAAATCAATGAATAACAGATCAGGTTAAAAGCCGGAAATGATATTAAATTACATTACTAGTAAAGGAGCGAAGGTGCTTTTGATTAACTTTTGAAAGTATATCCTTGTAAAAAGAAAAAAAATCGCTGGACTGTGGTTATATTTAATATGTCGTATATTGTTTCGCAACGGATTCGGAAACCCTCCGCGCTTTTGCGCATGCGCCGGGCGGAGTTATTTTCATCAAAATAGGGGGAAAGTGAAGAATGGAAGAGTGATGTTCGCATTTTACTGAGCATGATCTAAGAAAGAACTCCGGAAATGCTCTCATATAACTCATTGCCTGACACCCTTTTCCTGTGTAAAATCGTCCAAAAGTGGTAGTCTCGGAATCCGTTGCTGAATAGTAGTTCTGCTTATAATGTTTTTTTTTCTCCCGACAACAAAAAATGAAATGAAAACAAATTGACGAAAAGAAGCTTGTTTTTAGAAGAACTAAGCAAACCATCATTTGTTTCATATTATTCAGGCATGACAACATCTCCCCAGAAATGTAAATTCGTGTAACATAGTCGAAAGAAAACAAGTAAAAGCAAAATTATTTATAATAAACAACCACTTTTAATTTACAGTTTAGTAATAAACGTGACAGATGCAGGTTCTGTCAAACAAACAATTATATTGTGCAAGAATTGTAAAAAACATATCTGCGAGCAACATTATTATTTTCTAAATTACAAATAAGAATGAGGTAAGGTTAAAAAATACATTGAAATTCATTTTTTCACATACATGTTCTTATATTTCCATATTCAATATATTAATATGATTGTAATATTTTTCAAATATATCAAGTTTATTCTGTAAAAAACAATTCTTATTTATCTCTGAATATAATATTCTTCTAAAAACATAGATAATACAGGTTCCTTCAGTTAAAATTTAGTGTTCGGGTCTATGTGTGCATAATAAATCCGAGCAGAAAAGCAGGGTTAATTAAACTTACCTGTGAAATATAGAAAAACAATTGATAAACCATTTTTGTCGTTACATGTTACCCTATATCTTCTCCAAGGCAGCAAGTCCCTGCACTGAAAGAAAGAATGTAAGAATCAAATTGTGAAAGTCATTAATTCTGGAGATCATTCTTTCACATGAAAGTCCACATTATCATATTTTATCTAATGTCATTTTGGCTAGGAAGGAGAAGTATAAATGATGAATTCATTCTTATTAATATTTCTCTGGCTGTGATCTTATTATTTGAGCACAGGAAGGAAGTTTTAGCTGCTTTACAAAAAGATTTCTTTTTTTCATTTGTGAGATATTCGAAGTGCAAATAAGGAGACCATCGTGATGTTATGGTACTGAGTTTCGACTTCTGGACTAGAGAAGCCTCAGTTTTCACCATTGAGCCAGCGAATACACGAATTTGATGCAAATGAAATCTTTCAAGTTCAAACGTACTGAATTTCGACTTCTGAACTAGAGAAGCACGATTTCCAGGCTCAATTTTCATCAAAGAACCAGCAAATACACGAACTTGATTATTATATCTTTCGAGTTCAAAAGTCCTCCCGAAGGTGTGGTGTGCGAGACTGGAGAGAGAGAGAGATACCTATATCTCTCGAGTGTCATGTTGTTATTTACCCTCTGTAGAAAGTCGCAAGGTCAGATTCGATATAGCTGTCATGTAGCTTCAAAAATAAGTATTAATCTCACTAAACTAAACTTAATCAAGTGCAATAGGCTTTGATTCGCTGATTAACTCTTTAATCCTGAGCCAACATTTTTCTTCTAGCCTTTTTAAAACCGGGCCTTTTTGGGAGGATGCGACATGAATTGAACTCTCCCAACCTGGGTGGTCATTTACCCCCACCATTTGCTTTCCCTTAATGCGCACGGAAATGGTCTACACTGTAAAAAATATCCGTTTTTTTCCCGGACTTTGTCTGTATATTTGACGGTTTAAAGCTGTTTTGTTAACAAAACGGTTTTTCACCGTTTTCCGCTCCAGCCATAAACGGTTTAAAACCGTCAGTTCAAATTTTATTTTTCGTCATACGGTATTGCTTTCCGTACAATAACTTTCCCTTTTCTTAAATGTAATTTTATTGCATTCATTTCATGTTTTTAATACGGTTCCATCTCCGCTGTTGTTTACACATGTTGCAGTAACCTGTTGTCACCCATGAAAGCTAACCTTAAAACACGTGTTCTGGCAATAGTTGATTTTTACACCACTAGGGGGCGCCACTGGAGCTATAGTGACTTTAAAACTCAAATAGATTATTTTTACTTCATTTTATGAAGTCTCCGGTGGTCTAGAGGTTAGAGCGACTGCCTTTTATTTCTATGAACGCGGTTTCGATCCCCGGCTCGGAGGAGTTAGAAGTTTTGTCACCATCTTGCATCGAAATCGTCCAAGTAAGTTCAATTAAAAATTATATTAATTAAACTAACTAATTGAAATTAATAATTAAGCCTCTCTTGATTAATTAATATTCCTAATTGATAATACACATCAGCACATTTCAACTCAACTCGAACAGAAGGAGAAAAACAACTCAGTCGATGACGTCACTTACTTCGATGACTTAATTTTTACGGAGAAAACTTGATTTCATGCGGTAAAAAACCGTTGTGACTACGGATTTACTTCGTAACTTTTACGGGAAAAACTTGTCCCTGTATGGTAAAAAACCGTTGTGCCTACGGATTTACTTCGTAACTTTTACGGTTTTGGACAACCAACCCAGCTGCCAGTTTAAAACCGTAAATTTTACGGGATTTTTTTTACAGTGTATGGCTGGCAAGGATAACTGGACTTACCGCGCTTATCTCAGACCCTCACCTCCTCTTAAAAGAAGCCATCCGCCTCAGACCGGCCTTTATCGCTGTTAAGGGGAAATTTGCAGACAGCCTCGGTCGGTGTGAGAGGGTTGAGCAAATCTAGCAAAGCCATATAAAACCCAAAAGCTAATGCAGTGGAACAAATAAATGATGTGTAAATTCATGCAGGTCGAAAACAATTATAAAAGTCAAAACTGATCTCGGAAAGCAAGAATAAAAAAATCAAGGGAACCACGGCTATATATTTCTTCTTAGCACTCTTGGTTTCTTTTCTGAGATACAATATTTCCTGCTTCTAAAGAAATCTTATTTGTAGCGATTTATTTCGAAACCAAGTGAACGAGAATATTAACAATCCTTGATTTGACAATTGACTTAAATATTATCACAGCTATACATAAGTGATAGAATTTTGATAAATTCTTTTGTAACATGGGGCGTATTTTAATTTGAATCTTCGAGTTCTTCTAAGCCTAGATGGCAAATATTTGCAAATTTCAAACTTCTGAACTTCAGTGATCGTTCTCCTCAAATGGAAATCTCTCTTGCCCTCGAATAACATCTTTTCCCCTAAATTCGGTAGGGATTCTACATTTACTCATCAAATAAAATAAAATTTCTACTCCATGAGTTTAAAATTTGCAATCTCAATTCCAGTTCGACTGTAAAGCTTAGATTTTTTTTTCGATGCGAAGAATATACACTTAAATTTGATTCAAAATTATGTTAAATTATATATATTTAAATTTTAATCTGATTTGTAAAGAGACGGGTAGTTGTTTTATCGGAAAATCTCACTGCAAGTTTCTGGTTACTGAGAAAGCATCAAGGGACACTAAATATAAAAAATCCACATAGAGCACATGTCTAATTAAGAGAAAAATGTAATGCATTAAATAAGAAGTCATTTCTTTAAAATCCAAAACTATTATTATTTAATTTATGATACAAATTTCATTTTCATATGAAAGAGATACTTCAATGTAAAGTGTTATATATGGAACTACATATCTAAAAACTAAAACAATTAAATATTAATTTTAAAACTTTGATTTTTCACTTTTTAAAAAGTCAAATTCGAAGCACACGTATAATATGCAAAATTTACAAAATTGCCAGAAACTAATTATGCCAGTCTTGTGCTTTGAGTTTTTAAGATACGTGACGTTTAGTCAACTTATACATTTATGTATATTTTTCTAGATTCGTATTTTTTGCACAACACACGATGGTGCTGTTCTTATTAGTGGTACCCACACACCTGTCCTTAGTATGGAGCTCTATTATTGCAGATTTGAAGACTTCACACATATGGATTTTTCGCATATTAAAAATAATACATTTATCGCTTTATGTTTATTGTTTTATAAAACATTGTGTTCTTGAGCTTTTATGTGGAATTGAGTGTAATTTTTTTAAAGCTATTTTATTATTTTTATACCATGACATTTGTTATATGAACTTTTTTTAGATGATATTAGGAAAATGTAAAACCTGGGATGCTCGTTATACATCTTGTTCTTTCATACCCAGGAATGTCTAGTCAATAGTTACAGAAAGGCGCTAACCAAAGATTTACAAAAGTTATACGAAACCATTTCAAGAGATAAATTTCTTGGTAGAATGTTATAGCAGTAATATTCAAAAGGTGAAAGCAATTTCGCATGTAGGCGTGGATTAAATGTTTTGTCGGTAAATGGACTTTTCTATCGTTAAACAAACACAAAGAGTGGGAAAATTTTCCTTATGCTATACTTGTAATGTTGCCTAGAAATTCTCGCATGTGTTAATAAGGACCCTATTACCGGATGCTTTACAGGTGCATTACGAAACTGTATAAAAAGTTACCTAAGGGAGAGTCCCCGAATTCGAAATGCCTTTAAACTTTTTAATGTACGGTAATAGATAATTCATTTTAATGGAAAACAAGTAGTACAGTTTTTTGTAGCTAATTTATCTACAAAATAATGTAATTTTTTTATGAAATACACTTTAGAGTAGGAAAAAAAAAATCTTAAAAAATTGTTTCGTAGGTTCAATCAAGGAAACTAGCTTGCCCGATTGGACCACCAATTTCTTTAAGTGCAATTAAAGCGAAAATACATTTGCTTTAATGATACGAATGAAGCGTATCATTAGTTTTTGTTCTTTTTGATCCAACACTTGATGGCTTTAGTCAGCTTTAATTGTTTATCGTTTTGATTTGTTCAATTTCCACTTTATGAAGACTGATAGTGGTGATAAACTGTTTCTGAGCTATTATTGTAGTTTAAGATAATAATCCCATTGATTTAAACAGTTCAATTTAGGCAACATTTGAACAAAAATAAAAATTCCGCTAACCTAATTTTTAAACTATTTTAATGAAATTATTAAACTAAATTGTAGCTAAACAAAGTTCCTATCTGAGAACATAATATCATATTTTCCCACTCAATTTAAAACAGCGTAAGGACTTTTTTGTCTTTTGTTAAAATAATTAATTGATGATACCTAAATCGAAACACTAGTCCTCCAACTGTAACTACACTGCACTTTCTATTTAAAATGATTTCATACATCTCATTTACATCATTACAACAATATTTGCCTATTTTACGATAAAGGATTGAATAGAGATGAAGTTATGATGTCGGTCCAATCTGGGCGCCAAATTTGGTGACTCTCCCGTATTTCTTGGGTGTATATTTATTGAAATGTGATGGATGTGAAACTTTGAAACAATTTCCCATATTCATGCCAACTATTGTATAGACTAAACGCCTTGTTTGTTAAATGTTATGTATCTTATTATGTATGGCAATATACTGATCTTAAAAGTATTTCAGATTCACTAAATGTTATTAATTAGAAAAACTGGGATAGAAAAATTATTCTTACTCAAACCATTCATGACAGCAGCTGAAATATAAGAACAAATTATTTCTTAAGCAGAATTCAAATAAATTATGCATTTTGGTTTACACACTGCACAGATTTTAAACATGTTGTTTAGAATTTTTGATGTCTGAACTTAAATTCTTCGAAAGATTCCAAAAATGGAAATAAAGTATTTTTTCGTGTCATACAATAGCCAATTTTACAGTTGTTGCGTATTTGATTCTTTAGAAATTATTTTTTCCGCCTCGTGAAAAACATAAATCAACACTGGAATGATAAAAGGTCCGTATATCGAAGAAAACAAGAGACTTACCATTAATGAGCGCAAAACACTTGCTCTCGAACTTTATTTCACATTTCTGATTTGACCGAAAAATGTTCTTGATGTACACGTTTTCGTTTTCTGGCGTTAAATAAACTATCTTAAAATGTTTCTATTTACTTTCTAATAGACTCAAATAATTCAAGCGTTCTTGTATGTTTCAGCGGACAATTAAAATAGTAATGCGTTTATTTTACTTACTTTTCTTTTCATTAAATGCAATAAAATTGTTCATAAGGCAGAAAAATGCTCTCAAATGTTTCTTCAGAGTTTCATTTATCTGTATAATTTTGATAGCTTATCCCAGAATGAAAATCTTTTGTTGTCATTACAGAGGACAGAAAGATTGCTACAATAGTGAGAATCATGCATTGGCGAATTTGACGATTTGTGAAAAAATAATTACGCCAAACTTAAGATTTTAGTTTTTCCAATAAATATCAAATTCATTGACTTAAAATAAAGAAAACGTTTCCAAAGGGTAAGTCAAATGATTTAGATAAATCAAATTGACATTCTTTCTTGTGTGTGAGCAAAATAGAATATCATAAATGAATACATTCCATATATATATATATATATATATATATATATATATATATATATATATATATGGTTAAATTCTGAGGGTTTGACGATTATTCTGTGCTAATATGGAGCCTCAACTATTCATTTAGCAATGATAAGTAATGATATGATATTACATTCAAAATATTTTTGCGTAAACTTTATTAATATCTAGAACTTCTATTCATTTTCTACCTAAAAACAAACTATTTTTATGCTTTTTTTTGTAAAATGCCATTGTAAAATATAACACACCAAGTTTTCATCTAACATTCCAAGAATCTTGTATTATTCATATTCCTGAATATATCCAAACTATTAATCGCTGATGAATATATATTTCATGAGCTAATTATCAGCCAAAAACATTCTTCTTAGACATCTATATCCTATTTGTAATCTATCAATAATCTTTCCGTAAAATCACTTCTATTGAAACTGCAAAGCACAGCATTGCAAATATTTTTCTCGTATTTTATTTGAAAAATATGAATTATTCATAATTTGCATTAGTGAAAAATTAGAAAACGTATTTTATTATTGAATCTGCTGTTTGCTTTTAATATGTTCGATTAGAGCAATAAACGACAGGCAGTCCTCCATTCTTCCTGAAACCCATGAGCAACCTTTCAAAATCACCTTGCTTAAAAGCGTATTCTGCTTCAGAAATGAACACGCTACTTATTAAGCTGCAGAAAAGAAAACTCACATTGTTTTGATCTGACATTTCTAAAATTTATTTAACAATCGCAATGTGTTCTTCAGCAAGAAAAAACGTGTAAACACTGGTGATTTCGTCTTTTCTTGTACTACTAAAATACTCGATGAGCAATAAACACGCACGACAAACAGCCTCCACGGAGTCTATATTCAACCAGTGCTGACAAATGGATTTTTTGCAACAAATTTCTTCTAAAATTGGATAGAAATCTACAGAGCGTTCTGTTAAGCTGGATGTTCAAGGTCAGTCCGCTCCACGCGGATATTTGGCGTTCTAGAGTATAAGGATATTTTTTCACTTACATAGTTAAAATAAATCTGCCTAGATATTTCTTTTATCACAGTCATGTTTCGTAATATAATTAATAATACTGAAAATATAATTTTTTTATAAAATTTTCTCACCTTGGACAGCTTTTTTGTCCTCTGTAAAAAATCACATATATCATTTTTTTTAAAAAACATTATATGAATATTAAAATTTTTTTAATTAATCGTTTGGTTGAATTTGACAATGATAAAAAATAATTTTGGAAAACAATGAGTATGGATGAATTTCAAAAATTATTAATTGGGCTTTTATATATCGTATTGTTAACTATGTGGAATTTTTGACGTAATACTATGGGTATTTGCTGACAAATAAAACTTATTAACTGTTAATCAAAATTCTCCAACTTATTGATGTCTTTATGCATCCGAATTTTCATCCCACCACAGCGGCTGTCTGGTTTATATTAACTTTATACTTATCCACCTTTAGAATGCGTTTTAGTGAAATCCATAATCTTAGCTTAAGATCATCTTTCTTTTTATGTCTTCAACAACCTATTAGAGAGCATTAAAATGCAAAATTGAGCCAGTTCAAATATGACTGATTAAAGCATACATTCAATATTTTTTTAAAAAAAATCGCGGTTTCGTTTTTTCCACAAAGGAAAGGCTTAGCACGCCCTACAATTCGTGGTTAGTTCTATAAGACGATACAGTTCTTTTTTTCTGTTGTTGATGCTGTTTTCGCACAAATTTTCGTAAACTTTAGCCATGATTTTTCCAAAGCGTCGTGCAAATACATGATAAAATAATAAAAATAAAAAGTGTTTTACAAACATACTTTTATTAGCGTACTTAAATGCAAAATATATAATTTAGTAAAAATATGGATGTCATAATTAATCACAAGAGCATAAGACACTGATATAAATACTCTAACCAAATTGGAAATTTAATTACATTTACTATTTTAAGAATTAAAATGGTAAATGTAATTAAATATTAATGAATATTGAGGAATTTTCTTTCTGTTGATATTCATTGTAACTAAATTTCCTCATCGCAATGTTTCCATTATCTTACACTTTTACAATCTTTTGTTTGATGTCCACATTTTTGATAAATATATACATTTCGCTTTTTGCTGCGATAATAAAAGCTTGCTTTAGAAAAAAATATTGTTATTATTTTGCATGCTTAAAATCTTCAATGTGCATTCTTTCATAATTCATTATTATAAATCTACGAAATCTTAAAAAAAATATTCTGGAACTAGAAGGGCATAGGGCATGTTAAACTAGGATGAATATGGCGTCTTGAATTTCTGTGACAAGGATTGTTAACAAAACATGGCGGAAATCAAATTGAAGTCTTCGTGGGGAAGGGTATGGCGTTTCCGTGCAACTAGAGTGCTGAAGTTTCGGTAGGCAGCAAAGAAAGCAATACGTTGAAAGCGTAAATGCAATTTCATGTTCTGGCAAAACATTCGTCCTCGGCAATACAGTAGTTATTTTGATTCTCAATGCTATTTACTTCAAAACTAATTTAGCGAACATTTTCGATATCATTTCTTTTAAATTACTATTTATAATATCTAAAATTCATTTCATGTTTCACCAAGCCATCCGCAAGTTTGAAAAAATAAATTAATGAAATATTCGCAGAAAAGTAATTTTTTGGTCAAAATCGCTGAATAGAAATTGTACTTACTGCCAGAAGCAATTCCTAAAATTAAAAAAAAAAAACAAATTATTATAGATAAATGAATTGTTCTAAGGTAATAAATTAGTTTTATCCACTTTTAAAAACAAATAGAGAGCAATAAAAATTTAACATAAAATTTTATTTTTCGTAATAATGTATTCTTACGGTAATGAAAAGATTTTTGAAATTTATCGACTTCATAATTAAATATTTTAAAGGAATACCAGTAATTATATTATATGCTAATTAATTATTCTAAATAGTTACTTGAGCATCATATAGTAATATTAAATAGACTTACTCAAGGCATTTAATACAAGCTCTGTAAATAAATAATATAAATAATTATTTTCATGCACATGAGCTTACAATTTATATCGTTGATATATGTACATTGAATAAAATGACAGCGATAAGTAAAAAAGTTAAAAACAACAAATTATATTCTTTTACTGATTTCACAATTTTTATTGCTTAACATTGAAAACTGTTTCAAGACTTTATCTTCAAGAAAAGTAAAATATCATCACTTGAGAACTCATTACGATTCAGATGCATAAATTGCAAAATGATAACAGTTAAAAATTTATAAAAAATTATATTGACTCAAAAGTATTAACTTTGTAAATTTCATTTTTTGTCATGAATGCTTTTCTTTTTAACAAATTAGCGATTTTTAAGTTTTAGAATCAGTTTTTCATGCCAAAAGTAACACATACCACCAACTTCATTTTCTTCAAATACTGTACATGTTCTCTTCGTGTTATTCAGGAGATTAAACAGGTGTTATTTCGATGTATGATATATACAGGGTTTTGTAATCAAAGATTGACGATTCAGAAGGCTCTAGAGCCGGTTGCATGACTCCAAATGAAACAAAATTTCTCTAAAATATAGTGCGAGTGTTATGCTCTATGAAAACCGAAACAAAAGAAAAAGTAGTTAACATTTCGACAATAGGTGGCGCTGCGCCATTATCTAAGACTACTTTTGCAGATTTTTTTTATTACCGAAGTAAAATTGAATAGTCCATTTGAGTTTTCATTTAATTTAACTAAAAGCGTTTCAATTCTGAACGAAAAATCTTTTCCAATAAAATACCGTTTAAATACACGTCTATGTTTTTCAAAATTTCACTAGAATACGCTCTGTAAAAATCGAAAAAAATGTGAATCACACAAAACGGTATTTTGTACGAAAAAGAACTCTATATTCAGAATTGAATTTCTACAGCGTTTTTAGATAACTATGTTCCTGTTAAATTTATCATCATAGAAATTCTTCGCTTTTGAAAAAAAAAACTGTTTCTTTAAATGAGTATAACAAACAAATTCAGATAAACAGCGCCATTTCTTATATGTCACTAGTTGACAGAGAACTATAACAATAACATAGTTTCAAAATATTTCTACGTTCGTTTACTGACAGTTGTTTACTTTCACATATCTTTTAATCCTCTGAGTCCCCAATTATTTTGATCTTTTAGCTGTCAGGTTAGGAAACTCAGTTTTTAAAGTAAATGAATCGATCTTTTTGTATTTAATTATATCTCCGAAATCTTAAGAATACTTCATCCATGGTTGTTCAAGAAAATATACATATAAATACGAGTCATCGGATTTTGAAATGAACATGGAAAACGGAAAAAGACGTTTGCGCCTCAATGAGGGTTTTAAAAAGTGTCAAAGCAATACACAGCTGAATATTAAAAATTTATTTTGTATCACACTAATGACAAGTTTTCCCATAATTATGTGATTGCATTACATTGAGAATGAAGTGATGTTTTGCTATTTGAGTTGAGAATATGCCAACTCTACAGGCTAGCAGTGAATGGCAGCAGCTTTTTAGGTTCACCAGGAAGATTGAAGGTTGTGAACTGTTTGTTACACTTTAACAATAAGAGTGCTCAAGAAATCATATTGTTATATTCTCAGTCGACCTGGAACAAACTTTCCTCACTCTAAAATGAACCGATTGATGTTAAAAGGGGACTTCTACATTCTCGGCCCGAAATTACATTTTTATTTTCGTTTCTAATTTGATGCAGGTGAATGGCTCTTTGGTGTGAAAACGGGGCTTCTACCATTCACAGCCACGTTTTGGTTCAGCATCAAAGTTTCCATGTGATGTTAGAAGAACGCTTCTTTGCAGAAGAGCTCTTTTAACATCAATCGATTCAAATACTCAAATATTTCAATACAAATTTATTTTAAAAATCAAAGAATATTAGAATAATGTATGTTTTCTTGTATAGCACTTACTTATAGGGGCCTCTGAAAAATCAAAAATAAGTATTAATAAAATTAATATGGATTTAAATTCTATGTTTGAATTTTTAACACATTTTAAAATAAAGTGATAAATACTTCTTTAGAAATATCATTTATCTTCGCTTATAACAATTTAAATCCAGAAACAGAAGATTCGTTTCACTACAACGTAAAATTTCCTTACAGAAAATTTCTAATAAATTTCTCGTTATCTTCAGATACAAGCAGTGATTTTTCATGTTTACCATTTATTTCAAATACAAAGGAGAAACTCGGGAACATAAGGATACTCGAATCATAATAATTTTCAAAAACTGTGAGACATTTGAAAAATTGTTAGGTTGATAGATAATTGTAGGTCGTTCATTAACTAGTTTTAGCTTCCTGAATATTAAGAGATTTTGAGATATGAATCAGTTTTCAACAGTAAATTCTTTTTTAATATATTATTCAGAATTGATCATTTATTGCTTACAAAAAAACAAATAAAATTTAGACCATTTTCTGTGTCCAATCTCAATTTCGGTTCTTGTGTTTAAACTGCAGAAGCTGTATTAAATTAATTAACAAAATATTTTCTGTCCTTGGATGAAGCATCCCTTCCTTGGACACGTATACTGACCTTTATACAAACCTTCTTATCCCTCGAGAAGAGTTCCATTATAGTTGAGCCACACACCCTTATCCTTAAAGAAATGCTCGACTCAAGGTAGTTATTTTAGTTATATTAACGTCCCGTTTTAAAGCAACACTAGGGCTACTGTGGCACGAACCTCGTAATTTTGAACAGGCGTCAGAAGACGAGGATTACACCTGAAACTTCACCCCCTCTTCAAAATTCCGATGCATAGCACCAGCGGGAGAACGTTCCACTATATGAAAAAAATTATTTGCTTTCTCCTATAAGAAAACCCGTAGGAATTTTGAGTTCAATTTTGGACTGTAATCTACATTTTTACGTAAGAAAGAGAGCGTGACTTCGCAGCTTAAGGTAATGAGCAGTTAAATGTAAGATGGCATGCGTTATTACACTTCCCTTGTGACTGAGACGTTCCGAGAATCGATTGCATTCTCATCCGTGGAATTATCTCTTGTACTTTATTTTGTACTTCTTACAAAGATAGGAAATGCAGCATTTGACAAAAAAATTATATTGAATGAAGCTTTATTCATCCAGTTTTGGACTTCAATATATCATTTCCCAACTAACCAATGTGCCAAATTCTCCAATTTGGAATCTAATTTTGGACCACTATGTACGGTTTAGAGGGCAATGGGCCCCATGCTAGATGGATCTTCAGTGGAATCGGGTTTCGAAACTGGAGCCCTCCAGCCCCGAAGTCGAGATCTTACTACTTGACCAACGTGTCCTCTCTCCACTCGCGATAAAAGTATTTATGTCATTTTAAATTATTATCATCAGTAATTCTGCCTGGTTAGAGAGGACGGAATGTAGGAGAGAGTCACCGTATTTGGACCGTTGCCTTGATAGGACCGTTGACATAACTTCAATTCCATTGATTATTTGGACCAGAATATAGGCAAAATGTGTTGTAACGATGTAAATGGGGTGTATGAAATCATTTTTAAGAGAATGCGCAACAGTATTATAGCTAGAGGGCAATTGTTTAGATTCAGGTGTCATCAATTAATTATTTTAGCAAAAGACGAAAAAGCCTTACTCTGTTTTAAATTAAATAGGAAAAGTATGTTCTTATACACTCAGATCGGAAATTTGTTTGATACAATTTTCTATAAACAGTTCATTAAAATAGCTTAAAAACAAGGTTAAGTGATTTTTTTTTTGTTTCTGTCTAAAGGTTGTCTAGGTTGTACCACAAACAGTTCCCTAAATTGTAATTAATATGATCCTCATCCTAAACTATAGGAATACCTCAGAAAGCAGTTATCAACACTAATAGCCCTCATAAATTGTAATTGGAACAAGTCAAATCTGAAAAAGAATGAAAAAAGCGATAAAAGGACACTAAGGCCAACAAATGTTGATTCAAAAAGAACAAAAACTCAGGTTGCGTTGCTTTCCATAATTTATGATGAAAAAAAGGAGAAGAGGAAGTGATATAGTGCATAAAATGGCATACTTGGATTCATGCATTATGTGCTGGTGTGAATTTGAGAATCGGAAGGCATTTTTGCTTTAATTATGTTTAAGGAAATTGGTGGTCCAATCTGGGCAACCGCTTTCCTTGATTGGACCGATGATACAATTTTTTAAATAATTATTTCTTCTAATTTAAAGTATATTTCATAAAAGAAATTAGATACAATGTTTTGAAGATATAAACTACAAAAAATTGTACTATTTGTCTTTCGTTAAAGTTATTTCTCTACCACTGTATATTAAAACATATCCGAGCAGTCCAAATTCGGAAACTCCCCTAAGTATATTTCATCTAGGCAGTTTTATAACTGATCACAGTACCCGTATTATTATTGTGGATATACGGTCGTTCGGGACGCGGATACCAATGCAGGACGGTTATTATTATTTTGGTACATTTCGAAGCGAATATAGTCAAACCTGGGGATAGAACGATCCCTCGGTTCAACGAACTTTGCAAATGGACGCTACTGAATCCCTATGCCACGAATGTATTTTCAAAAACTTATAACGATCTTCAAAAGCAAAGAAATCAGAAACTTTACAAGCTAAGAAACAACTCTTTAACGAAAAATCAATACTTATTTTCATGCTTTAGAGAAAAGAATATAAGTAAAATTAATTTCACTGTTTAGATTTTTAAGACAGATATTTATTTTATCTAATTGCAATTTAATGTAATTAAATTTTTTGACAGAGAAATGCACTTAAGGATTATAGGAAATCTTGCGTAGTCAGTATTTGAAAAATCTGAATCCTCGATTATTGTGAACTTCTAGATTGGTCAGTTGAGGGTTCGTGTAACTGTATTTTGCATATAAAGCTTCAATCAATTTAATTTTTTGTAAAATACTGCATTTCGCATCTTTGTAAACAATATAAAATAGCGTACAAGAGATAATTCCATGGAAGAGAATGCAATCGATTCTCGAAACGTCACAGTCGCACGAAAAGCGTAATAGCGCATGCATCTAGCATTTAACTGCGCTTATCATAAGATGCGAAGTCACGCTCTCTTTCTGACGTAATAATATACATTGGAGTGCAAAATTGAATTCCAAATTCCTACGTCTTTTAAAATGAGAGAGCAAATAAAAAAGTTTTTTTCAGATAGGTAGCGTAGAAAAAATGAAGACATATTGCAATAACCTTTATAGTCTTAGAACAATAATAGATAATCTAATTTATAAACCACCACAATATAACTAAAAATGTTAATTAAGTGAACTCAAAATTTTGTTACTGATATAAGCATTCAAGAATTTTTAGGATGCCCATACCTTAAAACATATTCAATAAATTCTTTAAGTCCAGCTTGTTTATATGTAAATTCTGATATTAAAATGTTGTTTCTATGTACATAATTTAATACAATGTTTTTGTATAAAAATAACAACAAATTTTTAAAAAGCATCCGCATTCTCGCAAAATCTGTGTCAGCAAGAAAAGCAATACAAACAAGAAACAAAAACATATAATAGACATTGCTGATTTTGGGGGAGATAACAATTATTTTTAGCAATTTTTATATGTCGTTAAGCAGTAAAAAGCACTCATTTATATCAATGGTGGGTCTTCCCCTTCCGATAAGCGGTTTGCCATGATATTTTTTCTATTGTTCTAGTTTTTGCCACTTTTTATTATATTCTTTTTGTTTCTTGTTTGCATTGTTATATATATATATGATGAAAATTTGAATGAACGTTTTCTTACCTTGTACAGGATCTAAAATAAGAAAACACACATTATAAAGGCATGCGATTTTTCAATAATATAGCACAACTAATTTTCAGAAAAAACTATCTACAAAATATACAAGCATTCATCCCTTTCTTTATTAACCTATAAAGAATTATAAAGCTAGTAATTTTGTGATAAGTAGATCTCAAGTCCAAAAAAATAACTCTCAGATTTGCTCTTCAACGCAGAGTTTAAATGTTTAGCCATTTTTTTCGGAATGAGAATTATTTACACATGTATCTGCTTTTATCAATAATGACAAAATTATAATTAAAAATCTGATTTTATCACTATTAACAAAATTAAAAGTATATGCCATTTGCTATTATCGGTATTTTTGGAGGCATTATGAATGGAGCTTTGTTTGACTAGAATCATTGAAAAAGGCTGAACATTGCATAAAACGGAGCCATTAAAACAACCATCAGCTTGAAACGGTATCATTAAAACAGTCTCTATATTGAAAAATAAACTAAAACGAAATTCCTTACACATACGCTTTTTTCATGACTTCAAAGGACATTCATGCGAAATTTGAAGAAAATTGAACAACGCGTTTGATCGCGATATCGTAACAAATTTCTGACAGAGATAAAATGCCGGACGGTCGCGTTGAAACAGGACCTCTTATCGTCCGGTCGATAATTTTCACATTTAACAATTTTTGCTACTTTTAGTTATTCTCAATGAGTTTGTTATTCCACTATTTTGACACATTTTTACAGAGGTTTCTGTGTGATCTGCCCACCGAAAGAGGGTGCTGATACTGAAGGATAGGCTTTCTCTCCGGTAATTATTAATATTTTCCTATTTAAGCTATTTTTATATACGTTCATGCAACATGACTTGTTTCATGTTTGTTAAGGTGAATTGTGTAATCGATTTCCCTCTCGCACCCCGATGTCCTAAGTTTTGAAATTTTGTATGTTTTTGTGTTCTAGACGACATTACAATATTCTGATATTTTTAAAACTAAATTTTTGATTAATCAATGAATTTAATTAAATATTGTTCCCATACAAGTGGCGCCACCTGGTAGGAAATTTTAGAAAGCAATATTTCAAGATTCCATAATATGACTATTATTATAATATTTAATATTGGCTCTAATTATAGTTGCCTGTGTACCTCAATAACTAAACTTTTCTTTTGAATTAAAATTATTTGTTGAATTTTATTTAATGATTTTTTACGATTTGCTCCAATATATTGTCCTCTGAGTTATTATGAACACTAAATATTTGTTTCGTTAACCCTTTGAGGCCGCTAGTCTCACGGGCGTGCTAGCTGCTTGCCACGTTCTCACCGAACAGCCACAAGTACGTGTGTGGGCGTTCCCGGAGATAGGGATGGGTGTTTGTAACTTATGTCGCAAGTACGTGTCGGCTCTTGTTGCTTTAGCTACCGACTGACACGTCGGTGTGACACCAGCTTGGAACGTTTTATTAGAATTTTCATATCATAAATTATTATCAATTATAATAAATTATTATAAATTTGTGGTGGTCCTCAAATGGTTAAATTTCTGCACACTTTTTAAAACCTATTTTAAACAATTTCAGATGAATAATTAGCATTCTACATTGTTAAAATTATTACAAACTTCTAATTTTAGTTGTCTGATTAGCCATTTTTTTCTGGTTCAAAATCAGTAAACAGATTTTCAAAGAAATTCATTATCTATTTCGAAATGTATGCAAAATACTAAAAATATTATTTGTTTTATTTTAAACACTAAACCTAATTAAATATTCCTGTGGTACCTTCTGAAATTGACACCAAGTCAAGGTCTCCAAGTGAAGGGAGTTGACCGTTTCTTTCCTATCTGTCTTTTGACGTATAGAAAAGCCATCTATCGTGTATTTAGCCATATGACAAAACTCATTGGTCTTATTTTGAATATTAAGCCTAATAAAATATTCCGGGGGTGCATTCTGTCATTGACACCAAGTCAAAATCACGAAATATTGCTGAAAGGAATTCAGCCTTTCTTTTCAAACTGTCTTTAGCCATGAAAGGGCAAACGGCAATGAATATTACCACCAGTTTTTCATTGTTTCCCTTATTGCTTCAATAGCCTCTTTTGGCAAACAGCTTGTCCGCCAGAAATTTTAGCTGCATTTAACTTAAATGGAATCTATTATTCATGACTGGATATCCATAGTTCCTTCCACAAACTCTTTTTATCCTAAGTAAATTTGCAACAATGTATAAATTTTTGTTTCCTATAAACATGAAGCATACATTTAAATATTCAAAAGTAATAATTAAAAATATTTACAGTCTTTAAAGAACGACGCAAAAACTTTCAAAGCTCCTGAAAAGAAAGAAAAAAACATGCACATTCATTAATCACACTTGAATGTGAAAGTTGAAAGCATTTTAAATGTAGGGTAAGTAGAGAGAGGAAGCCAGTGTGTGGTAATCGAGTGCTATTTTTATTTTCTTAGAAATTTTTCAATTTGATTGATATGCACTTTAGAGCTGTAAGAAATACATAAATGAGCTGGTTTTTAAACGTTTTGGTAAAGCTATTTTCACCAGTTTTTCTTTTGTGTTTATATTTTTTTCTGTTTTTTTTTAAAAAGGAACAATCTTTTTTGTCGGCTTAGTTTTTTTTTTTTTTTATTTCTACACTCGTCTTTCACAATGTCTGACTTTACAATAATGCTCAATACAAAGAAATTGGCTTCCTTTTCCTAAATTAAGCAACATTTTATTTTAGTACATACTTGTATAAAGCTATGTTAATAGCTTTACTTGTTTAACAGTTAACGATTATTGGGTGGTGGGAGCGTGGAACATTTTACCACCCAATTCCATCTGTGGGGAATTGCGTAGCAATTTTTAAATTAAAAAAAGCATTAATATTAATCATGATATTATAGGCTTTTATATGTTAATACACTGGTGGATAAAATTATAAATAAAAAACTTTCACTTTGTTTTAATCATAATTAATTTAAATATATAGTTGCATTAATGAAAGAAAAATAAAAAAGTTATAATTTTAATGTGACTTAAATGAAAAAATATAGAATACATGAATCATGTTAAATTTAAAAAATTAACTTAATTTTTATTTGTTACGTGTGAAAGTCTTACTGATAACTTACCCTTGGTATCATCTATAAAGAAACACATGCTATAGTAATTTTCTTATTTTTTCTGAATCAGTTGAAATATGTAGGGGCATATTTTAGAAAACAGAAATTTTACATACATAATACGAAAATGTTAAAATGCATTTCTTTTGAAAAGGAAAAAATCTGCAGTATTTGCTTTACTGTAGGAAGGGGAAACGTTACAGACATCGAGGAAATTTGAAACATTCTTCTCTTACGATAATCTGTGAAACTTAAAATGTTTTATAAAGATCGCTCGTATATCTAAGCCTTCTTATAAAAGTGAATAATGAATGTATACAATGTCCCAATAGCTAATTTCTAAACTGTCAGAGATAGGCATATACTATATCCAGTTGGAAAATGCTTTAAGTAGAGTAAAAAATTATTTATGGTCTTGAGTCAATTAATGTAATGCTGAAAAAAATTAAGTAATTTAAAATTTTATAAAATCTCTCGTACCTATTGGTTATATTTAGTGAAATAATCTTGACTCATTATCACTTTAAATGAAAAATGTCCACTCTTTTGCGACTTAAACTGAAGTTATGAAGCTTTGAATTTCATTTATTAGTCAGTTTCCACGATCACCTTGAGGTTGCTTTTAGGGGTCACATCAAATTGAAATTACGCATAAATGTTTATTAGGTTTTAGATTTCTTTCGATTTCGTAAACTACGGAAGTATTAGAGCGCTTTATAAAGACTCTTAATATATGCTTATTTGCTTAGACTGGATTTATTTATTTGTACGTTCGTTGAATTTGCACATATTTTAAATATACTCAAACATGGAAAAGAGGTTTGATTTATGCAATTTTATTTTAAACAAACAAGATGAAAATCCATCATTAGTGAATGAAATGTTCTGGACCTATGATTATCAATTTACAAATTAAGTAAGTAAATACAATAATCCAAGTTACTATCGCTTGAAGCTTCTCATAATGTAAGACCAAATGCACATCAAATGGTCTTTGAATATTTTGCATGGATATGGGAGAGTACTTTAATAGGTCCATTTTTACATCCCGGTTCTGTTCAGTATACAGCTATTTTTTCTACACCATTATCTGATTATTCAGAGGAATCTGTTTCGCTGTGGAATTTTCCAAGAACGTGGTTTCAGCATTATGTAGTGCGAGCGCACTCATTTCTTCAAACATGTGCTTTCCTGACCAATTTTTTTATAACTACAATTATTGAATAGTCACAAGAGAATCCCGACTCTGCTTCCGCATCCAGGACATTCAGAAAGACCGGACACCTCTAAAAAAATGCCGACGCTGTGACCGACGCAAAATAGCTCCCAATACAAACGGCTCATAAGACGATTTTTCCCTTAAACGGGGGTACGACCAGCCATCGGAGATGGGCCCTAGGAGCCACACCATCTTTACTATATCCCACCTGGAAGCGAGACCCTCCTTACTTATACGGCAGGTTTTCATCTCATATTTGAGGTTCCCCCTTAAGTGGGGGTAATAATTATTGAATGAGGAAGTCCTTATAAGTGGTCACCCGTGATCACCAGCTGTCAGCCTTTGAAATAAATTTCTTCTGGATTTCTTAAAAAAGAAAGTCTGCGAAAGAGAATCCACGAATCGAGCGAGTTTGATAAATCATATTCTCATGGTATCTAAATCTGTTACACATAGAAATTTGCTTAATGTGAGAAAAAAGAAATAAAGTATATGCCTATCTCTAACGGCTCAGAAATATGCTTTTGGTCCATATTTAAAGTAAACACCTTGTATGAGAATGGAACAAATGTGAAAAGTTTTTCTACATCACGAAACAGAAACAAAATTTGATAATTAATATTTTTTATAAAGGGAACGTTAAGACTATCCACACGATTGTTACTAACTTAAAAAATATAATATTTCTGGCACTGATTTATTTCTGCAGGAACAAGAAAAGTTTGAATACGTAAAAAACGTATGCGAAAAACAAAATGAGTAAAAATCGTACAAATTGAACAAATCATTCTGCATTGTAATTTTTGTGCTTATTTTACAATTCAATGATTCAAATTTGAAAGTCCTCTTGAAATTACTTGTTATTGATTATCAATATAGCATGCATAATACATTATTAATACAGTTTTGAAAGAAAAAGGGCCCTTCTTGTAATGTTCCTTCATAATGTAACATATGTATATAATGTATAAATTTATAAAAAAATTTCGTTCTACTTATCAATTAATCAACCTAAACTTTTAACAATTGATAAATTTATATTAATAGGTCAAATACTTAGCACCTATAATTAAAAATCATATTATAAATTTAAGTCTGAGTTAAATGTGTTTCTTTTAAAAACGAAAAACAAAGTGATTATTAACAATTGCCTATCTAGCAAAAGAAAGAAAAACATTTCTTACCTACAAATGGACCTACAAAATAATTCTTGCATGAGAAATTAGATACTATTTTTTCATTTTAGTTCTATTTTTCTTATAATCTGGGAAAACCAATGTCAAATATTTCATCAAATTAAAGTAAGACATATTCAAATATAGCTTTCTAAACTTCATTATCTTTTAATCTAGTCATAGTTACAATGAAGGTCCATCAGAAACACGAATGTTTTCGTAAAGAAATTTCATTTATTTTTAAGTAATGGCAACGAGCCAACCGTTTTAAATTGCGAGGGCCATTCAAAAAAGGTACAAGAAACATTACTTCAAAACGAATCATTCTGGATCAAAATATTTTCTTCTAAGAGGGGCAACAGATGGCATCAGACAAAAGGACAGAACAATTGCCATAATTGAGAAGAATCTTCAAATTGGCTACTTCTAAAAGAATAATGACGTCAAGTATAAAAGTTTAATTTTTTCTAATAATATAAAATTATTTTTCTTGAAACATCGAAAATACTTTCGATGGACGAGTTATATGAGTTAGATGAATAAAACTGAAATTCTAGTATGTCTTTAAAACAATTAGCTTTATCTGATAATTGAATACCCAGGCTTTCACTGTTCAGCATTCAAATATTCTTGAGGGTACCACGAAGTTTTTACGATATTTCTGTGCTAATAGGGGTTATATTGCAAATGTTGGAAAAGTTCAGAAATTTCAAAAGTTGTAGTAATTGAAATTTAGAGACTAATTGAAAATTAGCTATCTTTGAAGTTCGAAGTATGGTACTTTTTTTTTGGACTAATAACTTTCTGTAGTGAAATTTACCATCAATCATTGAATATGCATAAGCAAACACAAATTTGTATTTTGAATCGCGCAGAGTGGCAGTGTGTGCCAGGCCCCACACTGCCATTTACGCCAAACTCAATGTTTGACGTAAAGCTCCAAGTAAGAGGTAGGGGATTATTCCCAATATAACCTGATTTGGTTGCTAGTGATTACTTGCTTTTGGCTCAAACAAAGGAGCACTGAACAGAAACAAGGTTCTCTTCAGACTTTGAACTCAAGGTAGATGCCAAGAAATGGCTACATGAGAAGGTGCTTAAGATTTCTACTAAGAAGAGATGAACAAGTTGGTCCTACGGTCTGATAAATGCCTCAATTCATTTGGTAATTAAATGGAAAAATTAAGTTGGTATCCCACTTAGGCCACAGTTGTATTTTATTCCAACTGTTAGTAACTAACCACAGTAACAACACAAAAATTATTTGCAAACAACGAAATGAATCAAGCGGTTCAAATTTCTTCGGTCCTTCTTGCCATAAAACGCTTCAAAATTACCCTCTTTTTTAGTTTGTTTGTTTTATTATTGAGTTTTTAACATCTACTGTTTCTTTATGCTCGTTTTATTTTCAGTAAATAAAAGAAATAACATCTTTTTTCAAACCATTAGACGAGAAGATCTTCAGTTAATAAAATCAGTAGACATGAACGAATTCAACCCATGAAGTTCTGCCCGTTGCCGCACTATTTTTCCCTCCGAGAATGTACAATTTTTAAAAATACTTTAATTCCAACTGATAAACATAATGAAGCCGTGAAACGCAACATAAACTACCCGCAGTTAATCCTGCTATACAGGACTGACCTTTCTTAAGTAATTGACAAAATGACTCTGCAGGTGTATAGGATTTACTATTCTGTACTCCTTCGAAATGTTTAAAAGATATTATGTCCAAAATAATTGTTTTATACAAAATATTCCTTTCGTTTCTTAAAGAATCTATAAAATTAATTTAAAAAACACTTTTAAATTCAATCTGCTGGGAAAAAAACCTTTATTAACTTAAATTTTTGAAAAAATATTCTCTAGGTTTACTTACCAACATTGTTAACTAGACAATCTGTAACGAACATTAATGCCATTAAAATCAACTGAAATTCACATTGCACAATAATGTTACGCAAAAGTATTTTCTCTAAATATGACGTGGATTGAAAATTAGAATTCCAAGCAATAAATGAAAACACTTAGTCGTCACGATTAAGCCTGCGGCCGCGTAACTGTCAGAATTTTGAAGTTTAGTTATATTAACGTCCCGTTTTGAAGCAACACGAGGGCTATTTAAGGACGGACCTCATAATTTTGAACCACGGTCTTATGACTAGGACGGCACATGAGCTGGATCCCTCTCTCCAAACTTCCGCACCACACCTACGGGAGGGCGTTTCACCCCTACGTATTATTTAGCGTGCAACAGTCCCAATACACGAAGGATCTTCAGTGGAATCGGGTTTCGAAGCCGGAACCCCCGGCCCCAAAGCCCCCATTTAACCTTTGAAAAGACAACGCATAGACATTCTACAGAGTAAAGGTTTTTTGAGAAGGGAATTTAAAGATACTCGTGAAAATGTGCATGTAACTAAAAGTATAAATATGAAGTAAAATACAGTAAAGTGTGGAGCGCCGTTTTAATGCTGTTCTTTAATGTTAATCAAATGCATACTTTGCATGAGAAATAATAAAGTGAAGTTGGTAAGAATAATGTGAAATTCGATGCGAGATGACGCGGACAATTAGTTTATTCCATTAGAAACGCTCATACAGACAATGAACAGAGCAGGTGCAAGGCTAGTGTGAAAAACATGGATAAAATGTCTATCACAATTCGATGTTTAAATATACTTTTTTAAGGGAACCATGAGTATCAAAATAGGCATAAAAACTTCATTTGAAATTAAACAAAATCCGTATTCCCGGTGAACAAACTGGCCATCGAAGAGAGCTAATATTTAAATAAATATGGCAAGAGTTTTTTCTTATGAAAAAACAAAAATGTTTGCGAATTGATATACGGAATAATGGAATGCTTCAAAATGGTCAATATTTTCTTATTTCTAAAGAAATTCTCATTTACTGATTATTGGCAAAATATGATATTAATTAAAACTCTAAACAACTAGATATGTTTTGTTTGCTCACAATGATTTCAAAAAAAATATTTTCAAAGTTCATTTTATTTTTATATAAAGCATCATGAAATTATTTATCAAAGACAGATTTTAACAATTCGTTTGTCTTTTTTGTTCATTTTCTAGATAATTTACAATATGATATAATAACTAAGATATAAAAACTAAGAACTAATGATAAACTATAAGCACACTAGTAAAAAAATGGAGATTTATATGCTTTTTCTTACTTAAAACGGCAGTGGAAGTATCTATAAAAATAAAATATATATAGATATAAATAATTTTAGTACAGATAATGCCAGCATGGATTATAATAAAATTTGACTTATTTAAGTAATTGTTATCAAATTATCAGCTCAAATCTGAAATCATGTACACCCGCTGTGCCAAGATTTTGACAATTCATTTCATCACCCACAAAAACACCAAGAAATAAGATGGCTGTTAATGTAAAGGTGTTGGAGACTGTACGACTTGGCATACATATCAAAGATGCGAGCAGAGTTTTTCATTTCAACCTACCATTTTTTTCTTTTACTATTGGTGTCACTAATTTAAAAAATAAAAGATATTGCTGCTTGGAATTTTCAGATAGGGAAATCGATTGCATTGTCCCAACAAGAATGGTGGAACTGTTCAGAGATTGATAGAATTTAAAGGCGAGCATTCCCGACCGCTCCACTCCATTCCGCTTCCTTGCCCATCCATTAACGACCGCTCCACGCACTACAAATCCATCCACTACCAGCAAGTCCGATTCCCGCCTTCTCGGATTTCCTCGGTGAACCACGCACTAAAAAATGGAGTGATGGATATTGTGATAGGTTGGATATCCATCCTTCCGATCCACAACATGCTAATTCAGACCAGTTTTTAACACTGACGATTGTTTTTGACGTAGAACGATTGAACATGCGTGGTGTGGAGCTGTCGTGAATAAACAGCCCGAGACATCTTCCACAAGATGATGAAAACGCAGAGTCACACAATTGACGTTTTTCTCACCTAATTGCATACATGCGTGAGGCATTACATATTTAAAGATATTTATAATTAAGTAAGCTCGTTTGTGGATGTTTGGTGGCTCATTAAATCTCCAGTTATTCTCTTCACCTCCAAGTACCGTCTTAAACCTTTGTACTTCGAATTAATTTACCAGCCATTTTGCATCATTAGATAAATTTTGATAAATAAAAAATCTTTAATTACTGCCTTCAGCTGCTATTTACCTCTTGCTGTCGGAACTGTATTCGTCGTGTTTTTGTGAATAATATCATTTGGGAAAAAGGGTCGTATTACAAATATATATGCGTGATTATACAACCTAGCGATAATGGGTCTAATCAATCCATTTCTACAAGTCATTTTATTGTATCCCCTATCTTCAACAAGATAGGAAGGTTAAAGCTGCACTTTTAAGTGCTATCGGGGTAGAAGGTCAAGCCATCTAGTGTAGTTAATCAGTTGCTTTGGAGCAAATTGCTCACTGCAGGCGCCGGTACAAGTCTAAAATGAAATCTATTGTGAAATATTTCAATAAAAGCATCAACGTTTGCTTAATTTTAACTTTGCAATGTATTAAAATACCGTAAGCAAACGAAGGGGGACGATTACATAGATTTTTCAGTGCACAGTATAATTTTCAGTGTATTTCTTTAATTCCGATGCGACTTCTTCTCCTAGTCCCTTAAACATCGGGACTTTTGGGAGAATGCGACATGAATTGGACTCACCAAATCTGGTTGGTAATTTACCCCTGTTGTAACCTTTCCTAACGGAGCACATAAATTGTCCTATGATGGGCAAAGTTTATTGGACCCCCTACCACGCTTATCTCCGAAGCGATCTCAGAACCTCACCTCCACTCAAAAGATGCAAACCGCCTCAGACCGGCTTTCATCGATGTTAAGGCGAAATTTCTAGACCGATGACAAGCTGTAGCAATTTCCAGATTCATAATTTCTTTTTTAACATCCATTTAATAATATTGTTCCTTTATATGCATTAGATACAAAATATTTACAACGGCAAAACCCTTTAAACTAATTTTCAGAGCAAAATCAGAAAGGAAAGGGCAGCTTTCATTTTGCTCCATTCCAATTTCGCTGCTGAAGGCGAAAGAGAGTGCTTGCCTATCAGCCGACATTCTCTCCAGCATCCACGCGACGTTATTTCTGAGTGCACAGTGTCTTCGTGTAAAAACAAACGTACCGATATCAAACGCCTACATAACAACCGGATTCGGCTGTATTATGATGCCCCTAGCTAGTACTTCCAAGCCTAAATCTTTCCTCGTTATTTACAGATTTGCTATGATTACTTCATATTGACTATTTCTATGTGTTTTATATTATGGATGCCTATTATGTCGTCGTCGTTCAGGCAGAAGTCACTATGTCCACAAAATTGCTTTGACGGACTACTGAAGTCAATTAGAATTTGCAATTAATCATTTCGTGATAAAAATCTGATATCTTAACATGAGTAAATCAACCGTAGGAGCTAGAAACCTGTAAAATAATTTTTACTATTTATCATAACGACTCAAAACTAATTAAGTTTAAACCGACCATTTACGGAAATTATACTTTTGGACTTAGTGGCTTCTGCCTGAAGTTCTTTTGTGATATATTTAGTTTATAATGTTGTTTAACCTGTACATCAGAGATTCTATCTTGCTACTGTTATTATTTCAATATACTTCAGTTATTATTGCAATTCCGAGTTGAAAAATTAAGAAGTTTTATTTAATCACCGATAAATAAATCCGACTAATATCAAAAATTCTATTTATGTTAAGTTTAATTGTAAAAATGAAAATTACGTAAACGATATAAAATATTAAATTCTTATTTTTAACACACAACTTGAAATATCCTAATATTTTCCAAATAACATTTTTCACATTTTCAACTATTGTTCCTAAAAATTCGTGTATTTTTTCCCAGTATTTTATACTTTGGGACAAATTTCATTTAAATCATTGAAAATATTATCGTTAAAATATTATAAAACTCAAAAAAGTTGCTATTTGCAGATTTGTTCAGGTTCCATTATAGATTTTTGCATAAAAACCAAACTCATTTAAACTCTTCGTCTTAAAACGGAATTACTTTAATTTCGCCTAAAAAACTAGAAAATTCATTCCTGATAGCAAGTCCGTAAAATCACTTTTTCCGAATTATGCATTACATTATACTATAGCATAAAAAATAAGTTAAAACACTCCGAATTTACTCTAAAATTTTAGTATTCTTTTGTCACAGATTTCAATGATTTGTATCACTGTTAAATAAAGATTTAGATACAGATTTAAAATAGAAAAATATTGATGAGTTTTGAAATTTTTTAGGGTTGATATTTATTAGTGGCCACAATGATGCAGTTACGCCATGAAACGAAGCGAGAGAAAGTCGTTCATACCACAGATAAGTCAAATGCCTACTCTCTCTGAAGAAAATGAACTCGGCCTTCTTCCTCCGTGCACGTGTTTAGCGATAACAGCAATAGTGAATGAGCGGTCGTGGAATGCAAGAAGCAAGAGCATAGGTGATGGCTAAAAAATGAACGCGCTAGAGGTTGTAATGTACGATCGTTTTACCAAGAATAACAAGAGGCTTGCAGTTCATCTGCATTACCTTACCGCAAGGTGAGTAAGAGCCTTAACAGAATGACGCAAAAAAGGATCACCCATTCCTCCGTCTGGTCTTCCACCCACTGGTCCTTCCAAGTGATGACGCCCTGAAAATAGAGTAGTTCCTGGAGACGGATCGGAACTCCACGATTCTCAGAAGAAAACGGCGGCATATTTTGTTTAATTTACCATCATTCTACTCTACAGTACAAGGGCGAATGTAGCAAGTGCCGTGTCTGATTTGTTCAGTCGCTGGGGCTGTTAAGTGCTCTATCATCCTCTATACTCTCCAGATTTAAGTCTCATTGGCTTATATTTAATACCTAAGATGAAAGAACCACTCCATAGGATTCGCTTCTGAGCAGTTGAAGAGTTTCTTCAGGCAATGGATGGCTCTCTTCGTGTGATCCAAGGGTTAGGCAATGCCAATGGTATCCAAAGACTTCCACGTTACTGAGAACACGTTTTATACAATGGTAATGGCCGCAACGAAGGCGCATAAAACTAAGAACATTGTATGTATGTAATACATAATAGCAAAAATTTGTCACTACTAAAAAAATCAACCAGTACATTTAATTGTTCCTTTTTTAGCGGCCATTTCTTATGAAATGCATAATAAATTAAAAATTGAAATATATATGATTTACCTCCAACAGGACTGTCAGTGATGTCAGTGACTCCACCTAATTTTTTCAGAAAAGAAATGAAAGATTAATATTGATCAAAATGTTTTGCAACGCGTTAAACATAATAATGAAACCTTTAATAATAAAACTGTTATAAAGAACCAGTAATATATCTCGAGTAATAAAAACAACTCAAAATTAGCAAGAATGAGCATACTTTACTGTTAATTTCAAAAAATAATATTGCATAGTAGATATCAAAGTTAAAAGAGGAAACCAAACATATGCATAAAATAACAAACTGAGGAAGAGTGAAAAATGATTCAGTAGAACTTGTTCCTTTTCATACTTTCTCTTATAGGGTCTATACGTAGAGAAAATCGTACAATCGTCAGAAATTTTGATGAATCAAAATTCAATTTCTTGAGTGACGAAAACTCTTTTTTTTTTGGAATTCTTGTCTGTCTGTAGGCATGTGAACAAGATAACTCAAACACGTATACAGCTACACTGATGAAATTTCGTATGCAAACTTTACAAAACAAATTGTACATTCCATATCAAATTGTGGATAAAATAAATCAAAAGGTCGTCGTCTGTTTATCTGTAAATATGTCATCAGGATAATTCATAAACACTAGACAGACGAATTAAATTTGGTACTTGGTCTTAACGCTAAAATTGTAGAACTGTGTCAAAATTAGAGCAAAATCAATTAATAGGCAGAGGTCATTTTCCGAAATGCAAATTCGATCTTCATCACTTTCTGACGAAGCGAAAAAAAACCCACGACATATTTTGAAAATATGATAGTTGGGAGGAGAGTAATCCTGAATTTAATTATTATCTCACACATATTTATGTATATGATAAATTTATTCTTTAAATATAATTATCCCATTCTAAGCCTTATAGTACTAACAAGCATGGAATGCTTATTGTTATTCTGATCTCTAAAATCTGAATTTCTTTTACTTTCCATCACAAATTTTCGGACAAACACATACATTTGCATAGAGAAATAACATTGTAGCTTAGAGAATAACGTGCGAAGAAAAGGAAGTTTTATGAATTTTACCATCAGGAGTAGAAGCAGCTGGTGGCATATCCGTAGGCCTTCCTAAAATAGAAAAGACCGTTAAAAAGGAAAAAGGAATATTTGGTATACACAGAGTGGGGTAAAATAATAGGGTATTGTAGAAATAATCACAAAATTGTTAGTTTTAGAAAGAAAAAATATTGATTGATTGTTGATTATTGATCGTGAGTACATAACATTTAACGATATTCATTAATATCTTCAAAATGATGCCCAATTTCGTTTATTTGTTGAAGATCTCCGAGTTTAATGGCGAGGATTTGGAATATATCTTCTCCAATCCTTTCCACATTTCCTAGAGTACTTACCTTACGTGGATTACCAGATGGTTTAGTTTTCATCCATGAGTCTCTTATAAAGATGATTAACTCACTTCTTCACTGCAAGCTTCTTTTTTAGGTAAAGGGCGAATAGTTTCTGTGGATTTTGAGCTCGCAACGAAACATATGCTGGAAAGCAGTAATGGACTTACCACTTTTCACAAAATAATTGTGATCAAATATACATAAGTTACTCTAACATCCACACTAGAATTCTACCGTTTGAAATGCTAATGATATGAACAAAATGTTCTTACTCGCACTCCTGTCCCTCACTCCGAGGCTGAGCACGAGCTATTTCAAAAATATCCAGTTCATCTGCTCTGACTTGTACTTTTAAAATAGTTCGCAAAGTGTTCGAATGTAAATGAGACAATCGTCTGTTTAAAATAAGAAAATGAAAATTGACATGTCTACTCATTATATGACTTGACTGCAGTATAATGATTTACAAAGAAAAAATATTTTGAACTTTTACCCTTAGCTGGGACAGCGTTAACTGGTGGTCCTTGATGTCTTCTCTGACCTGAAAGAGAAAACGAAATACAAATTAACCATAAGGAAATAAGGGCCTAGTCATGCTGCTATGAGGTCTCAGAAAAACAAAACTATTTGTAATTTCAATGAAGTCAATTCTTGCTCACATGATACGCGTCAAACGTGTCTGGTCATATTAATTTTTAAATCCATTGAGCACTAGCATGAAGAAAGAGAACGTAAAATGACAAAGTACAGCACTTGAAAGCGTACAGCATATTGGATCATCCAGAAAGTAAATTTCCCAGAGACGGTAAAGAGACACAAAACATAATTATTTGGAAACATTTCCTAAAACAGATAAACACACTTTCAGCTACCTCTCAACATAAAAACTACTGGAATTTAAGCACGTTTCATACCGAGAGACCAATTTCTGTAAACCGGTTTGGAAGATATTTGTCGCCGGAGAGCGGACCAGCCTGTGACAGCCGTCTGTCTGAATGTCGTCATAACCGGGTAAAAGCTGCTTCCCCATGTACTTTTTCTGGTGCTGGAACAGATGGCAGTCGCTGGGAGACTGCTCCACGACCACGCTCGCCCTCATATAGCGTTGCGCACAAAACAACTGCTGCAGCTGTTTCGTTAGGAGGTATTTGACCATCTCGCTTGTAGTCCCGATCTTGGTCCCAGCAACTAACATCTGTTCCAGCACCTGAAAAGGTTCCTGGGGAAGCATCATTTCCCTAGTGACAAGGACGTGCATATGAAACGGCTGTTATGAGCTGGCTCCGCTTTCTCTTAAACATCGGTGTACATAACTTAGTCTCACCCGTCGATCCTTGCTGACTCTAAACCTTTTCGGTGAGTCGGTCGGCGTGGGTTATGTATGTATTACTTAGTCTCACGGAATGACAGTTCTTCTATTCCGATGGTTATTATGTTGATAGGTAGTTGAAAGTGTGCTGTATTTGTTTCAATAGATGTTTCCAGGCAATTATATTTTGTGTCTCTTCACGGCGTCTGATATGACCCAATAGCATGTTAGATGAGATGCCAAATGACGCTTGTCATGTGGTTATTTTAACACGAAAAATGACTTGATTTTCATTTTCGGTCAATGAAAATATTTTAAACATTCACCTTTAGGTGGTCCTTGAAATCCTCTCTGTCCTGAAAGAGAAAAACGAAATAAAAATTAATCAAAAGGAAATAAGGACATAGTTATGCTACTTTGAGATCTCAGAAAAACAAAGCCATTTATAGTTTCGATGTAGTCAATTCTTGCGCACGTGACATGCGTC
>BGPR01002951.1:0-31092 GCA_013235015.1 Araneus ventricosus
CTCGAGATCCAAATATTTGCATATTCCTTTCACTCCGTTTCTCCTAAAGGTGCGTATACACTTGCGAGCAGACGCCGAATAGAATCGTTTGTGAACAGATGCTCGCAAGTGTAGACGGGTTATTTTATTTCCCGCGAACGGTCAGGGTGCTGCTGGCGGCGAGCCAAAAACTGTCGGCTCATCGAAGAATTCAAAGAGATTCGCTATTCTAGTTGGTACGGGTTAATGTGCTGTTCGCTGGATACGGCGAATCTGCTTCGAACTTGAAAGATCATATTTAGATAAGCGTGTGCTTCTTAATTTTTTTTTTTTTTTTGCCTTTTCTCTGGTAATTATGGAGTGGACAGAACTAAACATATTCATATTAATAGAAGTTTACAGAAATTAGCCTTTTCTCTCGTATCCGAACCGCACGGACCGTTGTAGAAAAAACTTAAAAGAAGGTTTCCCGACAGAAAAAGGTGAGGAAATAAAAGTATCAGTGACCCAGTGTAAGAAAAAGATTATATTCTTGCTTCCACCGGCACAGAGAATAAAGAATTCCATGGAAAAAGGAAAATATAAGTTATAAAATATAAAGAATACAAATATTATATATTTTTTAAACAATTTTAGTTTTTTTATTCTTGAAAACAATTTTTTTACAACATTAGCTTTATATAATAAGTTTTCAATTGCTAGTCATCTTGGTTAAGTTACTAATTCATAATACATATTTATTTAAAATTTCCCCATTGTTTGATGAGGTTAAAAAATATGAATTTTATATAAAAATTGAAATTAATGCGAAAAAGAACGAACTTTTTTTGTGCTTGCTTCTGAGATAGAATTTTAATATTAAAAATTTTGAATTGCATTTTAATATTAAAAATTTTGAACAAAATATCTACGCATGGTGAAATTTTCCTTAATTAAAATGTCTAACACCAAAGAGACCTGAATTGTAATGATTGTGAAATTAAAATGAAACTTAAAATATATAATTAGAAAGAACAACGAAATTAAGTGTATTCGTTTTTGCAATTGTTATTTAATTTGGTTAAGTTACTAATTCGGAGCGCATATGTACTTCAAATGTCAGCTTTGTCGTTTGATAAGATATTGTAAGATTAGCTTTAAAAATATGAATTTTATGCAATCTGAAAATAATGCTAAAAGGATTAATTTTTTTTCAACTCTGCTTTTGAATATTTTTATATTAAGTGTTTTTTTTTTTAATATTAAGTGTATTGAACTAAATGACTACGCATAGCCAAATTTTCATGTTTTCTTAATCTAAATATCTAAAACGAAGGAGACCCAAATTATAATGGTTGCGAAAATTGACATGAAAGTTAAAATTAGAAGCTAAAACGAAAATAAATACTTCCTTTACTGCAATTGCTTTTGGTTAAGTTATAAATTCGAAATGCGTCACTATTAATATTTTACTTTTGTTGTTTGATAAGACTAAAATGTATAAATTCGAAATAATTGTAATATTAAGTGTTTTTAACTAAATGTCTATGGTCATGGCCCAATTATAAATTCATCTAAATTAAAATGTCTAAAATTTAGTTTAGTTACATTAACGTCCAGTTCTGAAGAAACGCGAGGACTCTTGGGACGGACGTTGTCATTTTGAACCGTGGTCAGATGACAAGGACGGCACCTTAGCTGGTACCCTCTCCAAGCTTCCACATCACACCAGCGGGGGGACATTAGGCACGGCTGATCTTCTGGAGAATCGGGTTTCGAGCCTGGAGCCCTCCGGCCCCGAAACTGAAACCTTATCGCTATGCCGCTGAGGCCGTTTAGAATGGCTAACAGAAAAGAACCTGAAGCACAATAATAGCGAAATCAAAAAGAAGCTTTAATCGGTAATTAGAAAGTGAAACGAAAATATTTTTTTCCAATTACTTAAAAAGAATCAGTTTGAAGTTGGTGCAACAAAATATTTCACTTCACAAGTCTTATCAAATAAAGTAAAAACCATTTCACTGAATGAGGTTTTAGTTGAACATTTAAAAATGTATGTAATATTAAAACTGTGCAAGTGAAATTCTACTTTGGAGTTTATGTATCAAAGAAAGCAAACTTCGTTAACCACAGCTTTAAAAATAGAAAAAATATTTACACGATTAAGCGATTTGATAACAGAATTAAATTAGTTTGATTTTTATAACAATGAAAAGTATTGTTGGAAATCATAAAAAAAATATTGTTTTAAAAAATTGTTGAAATCAAAGGGAAAATAGTGCGATAATTAATACTTTGGTAGCGGGTCTCATAAAAATACGATTTGTTTTGTTTTTAGATTAACCCAACGTGAGTTTCCTTATTCAAAAATTTGAATTCCGTATATGTGAGAGTGAGGTAAAACCGGATACCTTGGTTCTGGCTCCATTAATTATCTTTTCTAGAGGACAGATTCAGAATTATTCTCTACTAGTCAAGAAGAAAGACTGGCCATAGAGGCTGTGCTGTTGCTATTGAATTCACTGCGACTGTGAAGATGCTTTTGTTTTAACCGGAACTGTTAGAGTTTTTGTATAGCATATAAGGAATAACTTTTGCTGTGACTATTCCTTTTTTTTCATGACTGAATTCTTTAAAGAAAAATTCAACACGAAAGTGGAAAGCATTAGGGGTTTTTAGAGAGAAAGGGAAGGAAAAAGGGTATAATTCTTAACAGCTTATACGTATCGAACGTTTTAATGTTAATGTTAAAAAATATATAGAACAACGCAGCGCATTGCAGTTAGATATTAGCTAAATAACGTCGAAAATATGAACAGTACATTCTTGAAATTTTTATAATTTTTTGAAACTCAACCATCTATTATGTGTATGAAAATTTTATTCATGTTAATAGATTTTTTACTATTAGTGATTTATTATGTTAATAACAAATTTTTATTTATTTATAATCAAGTTGAAAAATAGTATAGAACATTTTTGGTTAAATCGTATTTGATATATATGAAAGCACCGTTTATACGCCTTTCAAGGGACTGACGAAAAATGACGAATAAATGAAAAGACGTATTCTCGAAATGAATTACAATGCATAATACGAATGCATCGGGACTGTGATGAAACGACTTATAAATATAATCGATGTATAAATGAGAAACGTATAAACGCCGCTTTACTGTACATTGTTTCACCATATCTTTCTGCATGGGTAAGAATAGAATGTCTTCTTTGCAAATCCTTTATGGAGATGTTTGGAATCTTTTTCACTTAAATTTTGGTTTTGTAATAGAGTATTGTACATATTGTAATCTAGTAGGATTTGTTTCTATAAAAGTTATAATTTCCTAATGATAAAATGCGAGGAAATAGGTACTCTAATTAATTTTCAAATTTGTCTTTTTTTTATATTAATTTAAAGCAGGTTTGACCTTATTTTGCTATTTTGAACATACAACCCTGATTACTAAACAGAGTGGCGTATTCAAATTGGAGAGTGCTATCTGGACTGTATTTAATTACAATTACTTCTTTAATACATTGTAAAAGTATATATCTCCATTATTTTTTTAACAAATTTTTTCTGTTTAATAAAGTTGCCTACTCAATTAATTCAAGCGTAAATTGAATAATTCTCTAAATTAATCGCATTGCATTTATTGTCTTCCATGCTCTTCTTGCCAAGTTGAACTTGCTTCCAAAGACCTTCCCCCCCATTAAGAATCCTTCCTCTATAACTGAGTTGATGACTTATGGGTTCAAAGTATACGCTGTTCGCGCAATTCTATGGAACCAGATGCATTCGTAATGAGAATAATTTATTCCAACACCCTGTGAGACTAAACAAACTCTTCTCATTTCGATTCGAAACGTATATAAAAATGATCCAAGTCATAAATTTTCAACACCTTCCCCCCTCCCAGACCTTTCAAAAAAACCCTCCGCTATCGGTGATTAACGGCGATGATTGGCGGATTCCAAGCCCATTCGTCCATTTCTATGGAACGCAATCTGTTCGTCTTGAAAAATTTCCTCAAACACGCAGCAAATCGTAAACTAACTGTTTTAATCATGTTCGGTTCGCCAAGTGTATACCCACCTTAATATATAGACAATCGATGAAACAAAAATGCACCTTCAAAATAAAATTTTTTATTCCAGCCAACTTATTTTAGTGCATCTCAAAAAGAATATTATACGAAGAGTAATAAATAAAAAAAGTAAAAGTAAAATTGGGGGAAATGAATGAACCGGCTTCCTTTAATAAGGCTCAAAAAGAATAATATTTAAGGAGAAATAAATAAAATAAAACATAAAAGACAAAAAAAGAGATTAAAACTGCAAAGACTAATAAATTGAAACACCGGAAGTATAGCTTTTCTTCGTGGATAAAAAAGAAAATTTACAATAATAGGCAAAAAAACCGCCCGATTTTATCACTTAAAATTAACCTTCAGTCGGCTCAACTCATCTGTGATATTAAAAGTTAAAATTTTGTTAGTCTTAAGGAAAAACTTATCCATCTTAACTATTCGGTCATACAAAGGTATATTTGCGTTTTTTAATAAATTTTTTTGTATTTCCTTGCAATTTCAACTAATTAAATGTCCAGAAATTCAGGAGGAAGTTAACATTTGTTTTCCCGTAAGGTTCCTTAGCAATGACAACTGCTGTCGTTGAGAGCCTGAAATGATTCAACCTTTTTGAAACAATATTTTGAAAATAACGATCAGTATCATTGAATTAGGGGCTGGGACACAGGTATATGAAATTTTGCAGTTATATAAAAAGAAATATTGAGAAAATTCGGGGAATCAAAAATACAAACGTAATCGGGGCAACTCATCTATCAGATTAACGTGCCCCTCACGTACATAAGAAAAGTACTAGAGAAAAACCACGATACCCCTAGTGCGAGTGGTAGGGAGCCAGGAGGCTATTAGAGGTCCCACACCTTCCTCGGTAAAACCTGCATTTAGGCATAAAATATATGGGTGCTTCATTTCACCGATTAGATGCACTCGACGGAAGGTTAAATAAATAAAAAACCTAATTCGAATTCTAAAATATTTTTTACGGCGTTTGCTCCCTCTTACGCTAATCCACCACTGTGCTAAATTTGGTAACGGTAAGTCAAACAGTCTAGGCGTGTTTGAAGAACAGAGGAAAAAAAAGCATATATACTAAAAAAATGCTCTTTTATATATATAAATTGAAAGCAGCCACAGCTCTTATGTTGTAATCGTTGGGGGTGCTGTAACTTTTTTTCGTACACTATGTAATGATGCATATTTGTAGCATTTACATTTTCGTTTTATTAATTAGTCTTGAATATTTATATAATAAAATAGTTTATTATCTATTATCGATTTGATGCAGGTAAGTTTTCTCGTTGGCTAATTTTAGTTAAAATTTTAGTTGAATTTTTTTTAAATCATTTATCTTATATTGCTTACCTTTATTTATGTAGATTTACTCAGCGGCAGTTGAACGATGAAAATGATCAAACATTGTAGCGTTAATGTAAATAATTCCAAAACTCTCACTTTATTGCCCTATTTTAGGGTATAATGGAAGCTCAGTATCGCAATTATTTTCAATATCATTAATTTACGTTAAGGGTAGGAGTGCCTTATCTTAGTTTCATTGATGTAGTTTGACTAGATCTTCCTATCTGCTGCTGTTCCCTTCTTGAAGTTTTGTTTCTACTTTAACCTTCAAGCTTTTAACATCTAAATCACCTACTAGTTGCCTAGTGTTAAAGCTTAATGTGGTAAAGAAACACGAATGGGAAGAAGAACGTTATGCGTTACATTCTCTGGCTTGGCTCTTACCAAGCATTATTTAAAAATTGGTAGACCAGTGATATAGCGAAGAATTTCTGGCTGATGTAGGTGGACTCTGGAGGTTTTCCTTGAAGAAAACTTCAAATGTGGACCAGTTACTCCTGAAAGTCCTCCAGGAAGGTACTTTTCTTCCCCTCATGTATTGGAGAGCAAAGTCAGACTTCAACCTCTTTGAGTAAGCGAATATGCTCCCGTTTCTTTTTCAGAAGTTAGAGATTCATGAATGTGATCAGAGACCAAGTGGGATTATAATCATCAGAATACTTAGAATATGTCTGAATGAAGATCCTCTCTGGTTTTGAGCGCAATTTGTAAACATTTCTCCACAGCGTAACTTTTATTTTACTTCATTATTTAGGATCTAGTTTTGCTTTATTCCATAGGATATCTCTAGATTCGCAATTTCTAAACTTTTCGAGTGGTTTAACTTTTATTTTGCTTCATTATTTTGGATATTTACATTTGAAGGTTAGGTATTATAATAAAAATGTGACTAAATTAACTACAGTTTTCTCTGTATTTGATGAAAATTTCATAATGAAATAAAGCTAAAATTTGCACTTCCTTAATTTTCTCTTGTTTTCCTAAACGCCCGATATAGTTGCGCAGAAAAGGCAAATAATGCTAGCCCCATGCCATCGATATAAAACAAAGAAAAACTTCCTGGAAATACTTTCCTTATCCAAGAATACTTTTGCTTAAGAGAGTTTCTGTGTTATTCCAGAGCGTCAATTAATAGATTCATTAATCTAATGCATTATTGCTGTATCTCTAATTCTGGCTTGGTTTGTTATGAGCAATAAATATATAACCATTTTTAGAAATGAATGCAGTTTCTTTTGGGATCGTTCTCTTCTGAACAGGGTTTTTATTTTCTCGCAAATGTAGTGAAGTCTTCAGCCAATTCGATCTGTCATATATAGATGAGTTTCGACGTTTTAGACCTTCCTGAGTTTCAAGAAACTATTTTTTTACTTATGCCTCAAGAAACTATTTAATTTTAAACGACAGCACGACGACTTACCTTTCTGGGAACAGGTAACCCTTCTAAACACAAACTCGGTTTTTTTTTTCATTATACTGTGAAGCTAAACA
Source organism: Araneus ventricosus (assembly GCA_013235015.1). Lineage (NCBI taxonomy): Eukaryota > Metazoa > Arthropoda > Arachnida > Araneae > Araneidae > Araneus > Araneus ventricosus. The sequence continues at coordinate 6,897 of BGPR01002951.1, forward strand.
AAAAATTGCCTTATTTTATAAAAAAAAATTATCATGCCTGTTGCCACTTAAGTTCAATGAAAATACTAAACATATTTATTTGTGTGCAAGGTATCGTCGTTAGAATCAAAAGTATAGTTTTTAAAAATTAGGAAATCAGAGAAAAAAAAATAGCACGGCAAGTAAACCGATGTGACTGAATATATAATATTTTGAATTTAAAGAGGGCCTAAAAATCTTTTTTTTTGGCGTAAGAATTTTCGAAGTTATTACCGGAAAGAATCAAATTATTAATCAAAATAATCAGATATAACAGTGTCAAATCGCCAGTGAAAAATACAATTTTACATGCATATATATTATTTTATTGATGATAATCGGGAACGGTTGGTTGCATAACTTACAGAAATAGTTATTTTTGACAAGACGTTATGTGGAAGTATTCAAGAAAGCTGATGACACAGCATATTCTATTTTTCTTGAGAAAACTATTTTGTACGTCCTACATGGGCATGCTGAAAGCTTTTCCTATATTCATTTGGTAGCAATCCATGCTTCCGAATAAAAATAATATTAAATAAAAAAAATAATCAGTCATGGGGAAAAGAGACTTAAAATATGCCTGATCTTGGAAGTTCAGGCTTAAATTTTTTATGTAATGGCCAAAACTAAGATCGAAAAAGTATTTAAAAGCTAAGAAACCAGAAAACCCTTCGCTGTCCGTAATTGTGCCTATGAGCGCAAACTTAAAATGATATACTTCTATCCATTTCCGAAAAGATATAGTTAGTGGCCTGAAATCTTTTTAAAAAAAGAAATATATCCATAATTTCATTTAATATCCAAAAGTCAAGATTGAAAGCTGAAGAAATTTCAAAAAACGTTTGTTAAGAATTTAATCATAGAAACAATTTTTGTGATAATGAACCAAATACAATTCATTTCATTAGAATAAAGAAAAAATACTTCTGAATTTATTCATTCTTTAATGATCACTCGTTTTACTTTTACAAGTGTGTGTAAAAAATAGTATTTTTAACATCTTTCACCGTTGGAGACTCTTAAATTGAGGTGGCAGCCATTTTCATAAACATCTGAGGAAAACTCTGCGTTCATTATGAAATAGCTCTCCGAGAAGGAATTATTCAGTTGAAGTGAAATTTCCATCATTAATTCGGTATTAAAGAAAAAGGAATCCTTAAGACTTAAAAGCAATTAAATGATTTATCAAGCACAAAAAGTTGTAGAAAGTTAAGTTGGCTCTAATCCACTTCTAGTCTGGACGTAAATTGCTATCAAAAATGGAACTGATTTAAAAAGTTCGCAATAGTTCTGATAAAAGGAGTTTAATAATTCAAAAAATGAATTAGTCCATCTCTTAGAAAAGTCGCAGGCAATGCAAAAAAATTTAAATAAATTATTTTTTAATTTAAAGAAAACGGTTTTATTGGTGTACTGAAAAGTAGGAAGTAATTTTTTTATCAAAATTCTGGACAACAAAATCATAAAAGGCCTAGACACTGAGATAAATATTCTACATAAATTGTAATTTAATCATATTTATAATAGATTTTTGATTTTAAAAAATGTTTGGATTTTTCTTTCTTATAGTATTTATCGCTTAATTTCTGTATAGTATTTTTTTAATCTTCTCACAGTGTTTTACGATTTTGTTTTAACCTTTATATTTTCGATAATATTTATTTTTAATTTTCAGTATATTAATAAAAGTTTTCTTATAAAAACTTTTTAATTCTTCTTTTTTTGCCTTTTAGTCCTTATCCTTTCATAATTCATTATTATAAATATTAATGAACACTGTAGTCAATTTTTTTACAAAATCACTGATAGATGGCATCTCTGATATGAAAACATAATTTAATAAAAATTAATCAGATAACTGATAATTCAGTTCTGAAAATATTAAAATAATGACTTGTCATTATTTTACACAACTGTATAAAATTTCAAAACTAGAGTACTAGTAGAAAGTGAATGAAAAATCCATTAAAAAGTTACATCTTTGCAAACGTGAATCAAGTTAGGTAATTGCTAATAACAAATGATTTATGCGAAACTTGTCTTCTGACAACAGCACAGTCGTAGAAAAGAAGTGTACAAAGAACGCACTTCAAAGCAAGACGTTATTTGTATTAAAAACGGTTGAAAACATGAGTTGTCTATTAACTCCAAACAGTTCAATTTAAGGAAATTTTCGAAGATAATTCTGCAGAAGAATTGCAGAATGTTCTGAAAGATATCAGCCGAAAGCTTTTGATAGCGGGCGAACAATTGGATGTCAGAGGATTGGAATAAGTGTCTCCCAATTTTCCACAGTAATAGGCGTAATACAGAGATCTTGTAGTTTAGAAAACCCACTGAAAGTGGAATTACATTGCAAAATGGCGACCACTCTCCGGAGAAGGCGTGGGGTGTATTGTGGTTAGCAGACACGAAATCACCACAAACCGTGCAAAAAAAATTTATCCTGATGTATCACAGAAGTCTACCAAGTGTGCTTCAATTTATGCATGGATGAAGAAGTTTAAAGTCACAGGGAATGTTAAATAATGCTTGGCGGGAAATCGAGAACAGATGGAACAATCATCGTGCTGCTAAAGGAGCTCAGATAGAGCTACGCTGAATGTACTATAAAGACAAATATTACATTTCTTCATTCTTTTGCCCGCAAACTGCATTTCGATTCACGTTTTCGTATTTTTGTTATTAATTTTTAGAATATTAAAGATCTTCCACAGACACCCTGCCTAAAAACATATATGCGATTCGATTTCTTCACTAGATTACGAGACTACATAATAAATGAACATTTTCAACATTTGTCAACAAAGAAAAGAACCACATTTTTCCTTTAAAAAAATCACCCAGGCGCCCGAAACCGCCTGAGTCCGACTTCTGTCGAACGGGCGGTTTGAGGTGGGATAGGGCTCATAGGGTTAACATGAAGTCATATTTAAGCGAGCTAGATTACTGTTGATACAGACGTTAATGGGTTAAAAGTAATTAAGTGTATTAGAGATAGCCAGAAGGAAAAGTTAAATGGGATATAATTACCATAACATGGTGATCGTGCGACTTAACTGCGCCGAAACAGAATAGCTTACATTCTGACGGAAAGAGGGATAACGAGAGAGGGTTACTTGTTTGCCTGCATCTCTCGTTAACTACAAATTCCACGGAGTACCTGCCCCCCGCAGGGGGGCTACCTCCTATACTAACAAGATGGAGTCCCTGGCTGTCCGTAGTTTTGCCGTGAGATGTCAGAGTTCTAATGATGCTTGCTTCACTCTTTGAGGATGGACGGTCAACTGAGTGCCGTCGCAGTTACTGGTGGGCGGAGTCAAGGTAGAGCTCGGTGCTGGAGAAGGTGGTGGGGTGGAGCTGGCTGGCCAATCGTGAGGAGTCGTTGCTGGACCTGCATCTCTCTGAGCGTGCTCGCTGGTTTTGTGGGGAAAAAGAGGGCGCTGTTCATGACGTATCATGAGAAGGACTCTTGGCTCCATCTATCGCCATAATAATCTAGCTCTGACAATCTTATTTACGAGGCGATTAAATTATGCTTATTGGTAATATCCTACCTACATTTTTGAAAATGTGTGAAAATCAAAGAAAAAATAGACATGCAATTAAACTGAAAAAATACTGAATGAATAATGTTTTTAATTTTAGGATGATGAGTTAAGAGTTGTTTCAATTATCGACGGAAAACAACAGAGAAACCAGAGATAAATATCACTGGAAAAAAGTGTTAGTATTATTAGTTTTATTTATTTATCTATTTATTAACTTTTTTGAAAGTCGAAAACCTTTGATTGAATAACGCATAGAAGCAATCATTTTAGACTGCATATTATATGTGGCATCTTTTTTCGGAGTATACGAGAAAGTTGAGGGAAAAACTTTTCTTTTTTTTTGTTTTCATGGATTCGGAATGGTTAAACATGGGATTTTTCAGAGGAAAATTACATATAGAAGTACAAAGCATAAAGAATAATAAAATGTGCTTCAGATTTAAGCAAATGATTCCTGACACTTCAGGCATTTTTCGAGACAAAAGAAGGTCACAACTACTTATCAACTTATTCACAACTTCTTAAAATTCACAAGAATCCCCGCAAGAACATTATATGAAGAGAATTATACTGTAGAAATTAGAAATCATTGTATTCATATTATAATGTTTTATTCAGGAAAAGAAATATAGTGATGAAGGAATGCAGCGAAATAATGACAATAACAATTCTCTCTTAGACTCCAGTAAAATCTTATTTTGCTCCCCACCCCACCCTGGTGCGAAAAGAATGTTACCATGTCTGTACTCACAAATATCCTACATTTACAATAAACAATGGTATCGCATTTCAAAATGGACACTATTTGTAAAAGTGTATCTGAACAACAACCAGGTGCGTAGTTCCGAGAATTTATTTTGGAAGAAATGTAGAAACGTAAATTTACTTTTAAACTACTAAGTATTTTCACAAAGAAATAATGTTTGCTGAAACTCTTATACATTTGCTCAAATTTTTCAAAATCAGTACTTGGTACAAGATTATAGGTATGTTATTATTTTCTGAAGAAGAAATAAACTCAATTTTTCTCACAACATAAACAAATATTAAGGAAGATCGTACAAAAGAGATAAGGATTGTTGTAAGAAAATATTTGGAGCGCTAATAACTCTTATGATAAAAATAAGAGACGGGTAAACTTTATGTTTACAGAAAATTTTCTCAAGGAAATCTTTAATGCATGTTCTACTTGCAAAATCGACCCCTTTTGTCAAAAAAACTATTGATATATTATTCTCAATCGCTTTTGAGTAATAAAAGTAAATAAAGCATCTATAATTTCACATCATTCATACAACAGAAAAATAACTCAGAAAATATTTTTCTCTTTAATAGCGAAAATCATTGATAATCAACAAATTGCGCCGCAGAAACAGCTATGGTTAAAAGAAAGGTAATTTAATGAGGACTGTAAAAGGATGGCACTTAAAGTATTATTAAACCTAATAATTAAAACATATACACACAAAGAAGATAATTTAATGCTCTGTTTTTCAGAAAGCTATATTTCTTTTATTTTTGACAAAAATACTTCGACTTCACACTCAAAAACAATAGTTTGATGAGTTAAACTCAAAGAATCTATTCTTAGTAATACAGAAGTGTCATATTTTCTTTAGCTTTGTTTAATACGTCGATCTTTACAAAGATGTTTTCATCAAATGCTGCAGTTGAATCCCTTTATTTATTTTCTTTTACGCTGATTTTCATATTTTTGCTATAAAGAGTGACCAAAAGCACTAAAAAATTTAAAGACAAGTGAACAAGAAATTATTGGTCTTCATACCACAGCAAATATGGTGTGGTCATGAAAATAACGATGTAATACAGAAATTCATAATGAAAATAATAGTTTTTGCACATAAAAAGCGTATGAATACTCATAAAAATGTATAAATAAAGGATTATTAATGAAGATGAAACATAGCTTTAACAAATTTTTTATTGAATATATGCCAAATTACATCGCATATCTTCAATTTTACCACCGGCGTATTCTTGTGCCATTGAATATCGCTAGCAAGGTGACGTCGGTTGATCACAGCGACGGAGCGCCAAACTGCTCGGACCACAGATGCAGGGTCGTGAAATTGAATGCTTTCGTAATCAATAAAAATCCTAACGCCAATTCTGAACATTCCTGCACATTTTTGCCGTAGGCCATCTCGATTTTAATACACGATCGTTGATCGCCTTTTATAAACAAGCTATAGAGCTGTGTAAACATTAGGGTTGAGCGAAAAAATCAGAAGTTGTCCTATCAAATAGAACTAGGTGGCAACAGTTGTCTACCGACTAACATATCACTGCTGAATTTTTTCAGAATTTTTGCATTTCATCTTCATTCCCCGCAAGAGTCTCAAAGTTTTACTTTTTATACAATTTTTCATATATTTCTTCAATATAGCGAAAAAATCAAAACTTGTCCTATCAAATAGCACTAGGTGGCAACAATTGTCTACCGACTAACATATCACTGCTGAATTTTTGCGTTTTTCAGATATTTTATCAATATAGTTTTGGCGCCAATTATTTCCAATTTCATTGGTTTTAATAAGTCCTTTTAAGTATGAAATTTTTCAAGAGATGTCAGCATGGGTACCATAAAATTGGAAGGTTTGAGGAGGAACCGTAACACGTGACAATTCGACTTCTCGTGTGTTTTTCTCAGCAGTTGGTATTCGTTGCGCGCACCCCATTAGAGGTTTCATTTTTTGTGTTTTAGAAATTTGAATTATAGCTCAGACTAGAAACCAGATTAAATGTCCCACTATTGGTAGTCCAAAAGAGCTCAGCTATATTGTTCTATCAACACGTGGTAATATATTGAGGTACTAGAATTGTATTGGGATACAAAAAGAGAGATAATGTATTTACAAACCGCAAATGATAGAAATTTATGAAGAGATAGCTATTAAGATTGATGAAATTTGTTACAAAGCTTCAATTCCGACTCTTCATCATATAAGAATACTTACTTTGATAAAAAAAAAAAAAAGAACATGAAGTTTTACCCCAGCCGAAAGGAACCTCCAAATTTTCAAAATAATATTCAACTCTTCAGATAAGAAACAAAAAAATTCTTGACGTCGCTGAATGCAAATGCATGGAATTTAAATTGAGCCGGAGTGAGAAATCATGGAAAGTGCCACTAGAAGAACAACAATTTAGAACCGACCAGATACCTGACCGGGCCATGGCTACTGTCACTGTTGATTACTGCTTAACAGCTTCAAAAAACTGCTGCAAGGAAGGCGAAACACCAAGCTTCGGTAAATTTCATCTGGACGGGCTGAAATCTTAGGAGAGGAAAATGTTAAAATATGTAACAACAATGACGTTGCTGTTGGCAAAAGTCCTGTATCATATTCCACTCCCCAAACAAGGCCAAAGCTCGCAACATTTCCAAGAACATACGACATATACGCAGTTGCGGATCGACCGCTGCCGCTCTTGCATCACAGCATTACTTCACTATCTCAGCCACTGCTCACCGAGCCTTGCAAATGAAAACCATGGAAAATTGTCGCGTGCCAGATGGCTCACAACAATAAAAGACCACATATTAGGAAGCTAGATATGCGTAGAATTCGTTCTGCACGGGCAAAAAATCACAACAATCATCTCTCCGTAATTTTGAAATACCAAAAATTAATTTCAGTGCTTCAAAATTATGTTGACCTTATGAACTGGCAACAATTTAAAGTAACAAAATCACCCTTGTCATCTATCAGAAGACTTGTGCTTATATAGAAGAAAGTTCGTTCCTTTTTGCACTTTTTTGTGACTTCCTCTGTCACACCAAGGCAGTGGAAAGGTATGTGAAAGCTGACACTGAGGCTTTAAGTAAAGTATATGGAAGTTCTGCCTGATATGGTGACGTCAGAGCAAGAATTATAAAGAGGACAAGCATGCCGGCTTTCAAGACAAAGGCAGATCACAAACCTGGTATAATTGATAAGTAGATGCAAGTAATGAAACAAGGTAGGGTGGTTGGGATGGGTGCGGGTGGAACGCAATATGAAACCACCTCCACGTGGTTAGTTCTTGGTGGCAGTGGCGGACTGGCTAGGTTGCCAGCTTGCCCGATGGCAAGTGGGCCTCTTAAACAGAAGACAATTTGGGCCCCCTCAGAAAGTGTGGCAGAGAAGAAAAGAAGAACTCCTTCTCTAAAACACATAAACAAAATAGCCCTTTCCCCCAAGGTCCATGTTTTGGAGTTCGACACCCGTTTTTAGGGATTTACTGCCGTCGTAATTCGACCAGTCAAACAGCGTGTGGTCGAATATCCGCCCGTAGGAACCAGGGCCCTGGGAGGAATGGCGTTCTGTCCACTTCCTTTGAACTTCCGATCACTTACAGATGTTTCGCCAGCAAACCTTCGGGGCATTGATACAGGGTATCTCTTCTGTGAAAATTCGAGTCGCAAAACTCATTAAGATATTTTGCTGGTTTCGGAAGCCCCCGGAGAGAAGGAAGGAATTGCCTCCCTTTGTGCAGATAGACTGCGGTTCTTGTGAGAGATGGCTATAAGGTGTTTTTTTTTCTTTCTTTTTTTGTAGTTTCATCTTACTGTCATAAATCTCACAAACAAGGGAACTCGCCTGTAGGAAAAGGTTTTCTTAACTAAAACTGTGATTAGGGTGGGTGGGAGAAATTGTGCCCATTGAAGACACCAAATCCCAGATAGCAATTTTAGTTTGCAGCAAGCTTGCCACAAATTTGTCATGACAAGAATGCAAGTTTGCGACAAATTTGTCGTGACAAGAGTGCAAGCTTGCAGTAAACTTGCAGCAAGTTAACGAAAGCTCCGAAGTCACCATGAAACGAACTTGCAGCAAGTTTGCCGTGTCAAACTCATTGCAAATTATAGCAAAAACAGAACACGAACACAACGCGGGATAGAACTCGCGACCTCCCGGTTCCGAAGCGGAGACGCTAACCATTGAGCCAGTTGAACTCTATGAGGAGAAGATAGATTTCGCTAATACATCGTTCGATTCGATTCGTATACGATTTATTTTTAACTATTTTCTGGATTTCATTAATTTTTTGAGTTGAGAATATGATTTGAAGTCAAAGAGAGAGCGATTTTCGCTAATAACTACGTTTTGCTAGTAGAATAAATTATGAAATTAGAGTTCAAAAGTAATTACTTTAAAATGGGACAAAATGTCTAGTTATTAGTGTTCAACAAACACTGACTGTTTTTTAGATTTAATTTTGTTTATAAACGTTAAAATTTCAACCTTAAGAAAAAGGCGATATAGTTTTCTTTAAAGTGAGAGTGATATGTGTAGTAAAAAGATGGAAAATGTTTCAAAAATTTTTTTTATAAAAAAGTTATTTTTTTCACAAATTATCATTGATTTATTGAATTAATAAAAAAGAATTACGGTCTAGGAGATGCTATTAAAAATCGGATGTTTTTTAAAACAGAGACAAAGATAATTATCTCTTTATTGTGCTTTCTTTGCAGGAAGCTTGTTTTGCAAAATTGCAGCAAGTTTGATTTGCAAGGAGGTGGCGCTATTTGTCACATCGAATTTGCTACAAGTTCGATTCAAGTTTGACGCGTCAAATTTTGCCATGACAAGTCAAAATCAAACTTGCTGCAAACTTACGTGCTATTTGGGAATGACATTTATGACTCACGCTTTTCTTTATGCGTTTGCGAGAAGAGTGAAAGGGACCTGTCTTATTGGTCTGTCTTTCATGGAAAATAATTGGTGAGAAAAGTGTTATTTCAGCTTTTAGTAGGAAGAAAGTAAGGACATACGTAGCGTATCTTGAAAAAGAAAGAAAAAAATTTTTTTTGAAAGAAGCTAAAATTATCATTTCTTTATTTTTACATTGCTTTTGTAATATTAAACACTAATCGCATTTGACTACCAACCGACTCGTCTATCTTATTAATTGTCTTAATTTGATTAAATCAACAAACTTTAAATTCGCCAACTTATTTAATTTTTGTTAAGTTGAAAGTCGGGGCCGGCCTTAAGCCGATTGCTCCAAATAGGGCCCCGCACCAGCGTGTTACAAAGAATATAATCGAATTTATTAAAATTAAAATAAATTAATTATTGTTTTTAACAAATTGATAAAAACATGTTTTTGTTGCATTACAGAAACATGATTTGTTTTAATATTTCTAAGAAAGTTTTGCAAATATAAATTACTAGCGGATGTTCACGATTAAAATTAAATGACAGATTTGCGGAGACATCTAGTGAACTGAAACGCTTGTTGACTTGCTCTTAATCTAGTGGATTTCTGTACTTTTGAGTTGTCAGTCTTGAACAGTAACAGGTGTTCTTTAAAAACATTAAAATTGGTAGATAGTTTGCATTCTATTTTAAGTTTGCTTAAAAACATTTTGTGGATGTGTAGCACGCTGTAATTTTGGATCCATATAGTTATTTCAAGAATTTTTTTAACATTCAATCATAAATTTGAATTTATATTTGTTACTTCCAGTGATTATGTATAATACTTAAATTAATTAATAATATCTTTAACATATCTTTAGATTAGGAATAGATTATTGATTTTAAATTATATTTATATATAATAAAATATATACATAAAATGATTCCATTGTTGTAGTCGTCAAATAAGGAACAAGCCGAGTTATTAACTGTTTTTATTTATTATGGGAGAGTGGCGGAATATGCGCACATCTCGTATGAAAGTTTCAAGTCAAAAGAGAACGGAAAATCCCTTCATTCTCTCAGATAAGGGATTAACATATAGACACTTGATCAAAGTGAAGGGAGTATTAGCTATTTTTAGTAAATTATGTAAGTGTTTTAGGAAAAAGTATGGCGCCAACAAGTTAGTTGCTGATGTCGCGATTTAAGCTGGCGCGTGGAAGCGATTCAAATATTCTTTTAGTAATAAATACGCCAAAACGCGAGATTTAACATACCCCTAGCGCGGGAAATAAAACGAAACTGGAGTATAAGAAAAGTGACTTTAGAACACATCAATATTGTACTAAGATTTTAAAATATATAATATTAGAATTTAAAGTAAAATTAAGTGAGATTATTACATATATATATATATATATATATATATATATATATATATATATATATAATAATTTATAATAATTATATATATATATCATAACATTAATATATATAATATATATATTAATGTTATGATTGTATATATGTGTGGGCCCTCACTGACTCCTGGCAACCACTATTTTCAGACCCAGTCCGCCACTGCTTGGTGGTTTCTAGAAACCAGCAAAGAGTTGCATATGCTTATAATAGTTATAAAAAAGCTTTATTAGCATTTTATGGCATAACTAATAGTTTATAATTAAAGGGAATTGTTTATATTCGGTAGCTAGGTAAGTGAGTAACCAATGCATTTAGAAATAATCATCAAAACATTATGATAAAATACGCGATGTTTTTTGTAAAAAGTAAAATTTTGCGGCTCTTGTGGTGAATGAAAATGAAGTGCAAAAATTCTGAAAAAATTCAGCACAGATATTCTAGTTAATAGACAACTTTTGCTGCCTAGTGCTATTTGATAGGAAAGCTTTTGATTTTTTTGCTATATTGATGAAATATTTGAAAATTTGTTTAAAAAGCAAAACTTTGAGGATCTTGCGGGAAATGAAGATGAAATGCAAAAATTCTGAAAAAATTCAGCAATAATATATTAGTCAATAGACAACTTTTGCCACCTAGTGCTATTTGTTAGGACAACTTTTGATTTTTTCGCTCCACCCTTGTGAACATTGCTCTCCACTTCGAGCCACAACAAATTCCGACTAGACTGCTTTACAGCCCCATTGGCAATATCACGATATCACTGCTCCCCATACCCTGTTTAACCCCTTCGTGGTCGGAGTCGCACGTCATACGTTCGTCTCGTTTGTGCCCGTACGGCGTTGCTTGTCATGCGATGAAGAGAAAAATTGCATCGTTGAAAGTGAATTCGTCTCTATTTACGAGTCTCGTTACATTCCGCGATTTTGACAATGTAAGCAATAAAATACCATTTTATTATAATTTAATAAAATATTATTTTATTATAATATAATAAAATAATCAATAAAAGATTTCAATGTGGTTTTTACGCTCTGATTTTCAAGAAAGATTGCAAAGCTGTATTCGTGTTAAAGTAATAAAACCAGTAAAAAACATTTTTTGTATATCGTTAATAACTTTTTTATGCAGATATTTATCGTAAATACCTCAAAGCAATAAATTTGAAAAATATATTATCAGAGAGTATTTTGTTTCAAATTTGAAACTTGGGTGCATTGCAGGGAAAACTGGAGATCAGTGAACGGGGTATCACATACAGTGCACTCTCCGGGTTAATCATCGGGAGGGATCGCACGGACAATAGAAAAACACGGATAATCCGAAAAACCCTTTTTATTAAAGAAAAAATCAACATCAGTACAAAAATATAATTACATTTGCATGCTGTAAAACATCAAACTAAGAATTTACTGCTTTAAAAAATCTGTAATGCGTCAAGAGACAATTGCTTCTGCTGTTTGTCCATCTCTTGTCGTATATCGACAGATATTTTACGAACCGCAGTAATGTCACTGTAATCAAAATCTTCTTTGTCCCATATAATCTAACAAATTTTCCACAGATTGTAGAGCAGCAGAATGAGACATTGTATTTCCTTCATTTAGCACATCTTCTGCATCAGTACTAGCTGATTCTCCATTATCAAGTTTTTAAAAGATTTCTAATTTTTGTTCAACATTTAAAACGTTTCGTTCTCGTTCCTCACCACTCATTTTTACCAGTAAAAAAATTCCACGCTACTAACTGACGATAAACAAGACGCAAAACTAAAGGAACACGTGCGAAAGTGAAAGAAGACGAAGAAGTTAAAGAATGACGTGCCGGGGAGAAGCGTGTTCGTACGAGAATGAGCTAGCAGGAAGTGGATGATTCATTTCTAGGAAAATTAAGGGTTGAACCGGTAGAAATTGCACATGGAGGAAGAAAGAAAAAATATATTCTTTAGCCTCCGCCGTCACGGCTCACTAGTTTCACGGAATGAATCTCTCAATCGAAAATCAACATGGAATTTACATACATGATAAGCGTGAAAATGTTTCTCTTTAAATTTTTTTGTGAGTCCGGAATGAGCACGGATAATCCGCAAACCGGATAATCCGTGCACAGATAATAGAGTATACTGTATATGAACACCAGTATGTCAAGCAAAAATTGCTTATTAACAAAAATATTTTCCATTTTCGAATTCAGGATATAACATATATTAAATTTCAGCAATAAAAAATGCTATTTTTGGGGTCGGAAATTCGAAAAAAATACGACCAAGAAGGGATTAAGTCTACGACTTTTATGATTACATTGTTATTTCTTCATTTAATCTTAATTTTTACTATTTTAAGTTTTAGTGAATTTTCTGTTCTTCACTGAAAATTTAAAACTAATTATTTTAATGTACATCTAATTGAAATAATAAATCAAAAGAGTGCTAAAAAACAACAACAATTTTACAGTAATTAAACAATCTATCATGGATTATTCGAACAAAATATCAGCGTTAGCATTCAAATGAAGAAGGTTGGAAATCTCATTACTGTTCTATTATACACAAAGGCACGGAAATTAAATGAAGAAATAAGATAAAATATGCTTAGTAATAAATTAGAATAAATTAAAATAATTCTTCATGGAACCGAAAAAGAAACGAAAAAATCAACATTATCAGCTACATCCACCTTTCGAAACCTATAGAACCTGAAAATTTATTTAAAAATCTCACGTCATGAAATATTTTACGCGTTATACATTATTTGTACAGGAAACAGCTTCGAAAGACGGAAAAAGTATAACAGCTAAGAAATATAGCAAACTCCAGAAGACGGATCGTGATTAAATATACCAACTCCCATCAATAACCTGCGGAGTGGAAATACGAGCTATCTGATGATTTATCGCTGTGCTCGCCAACCGTGACTGTAACTTTGGCGGTGATAAAGTCAACATGGGATGAGTTGCGAATTCTTGGTTTTTAATCGATTGTGAAAGGGAGACGAATATATAAGCAAGGGGAAATATTTAAGTTTGCAACGCATCTTAAACTATAAAGATTGATGTACTTTCAAATATATTAAAAACAGTTTTTCTCATTTTTATTGCTTTATTTTTGGAACGAAAGGAATTTGAAGTTTCAGAATTTTATAAGAAGATCGTTTTGATATATGTATGGCATGTATTTTTAAAAAGTTCGTTGTTTGCATATTAATTCAGAGATATTTTTGTAGGACGATGTATATTGTTTTGACAAGAGGGTGAATGAAATTCGATTAGAATATCAATTGCTTTTACCGGAAATAATATGCAAATTTCCCACATGACATAAAAATGATTGAATACGTTTGTTTACGATGTTTAGAAATAAAGAAATGTTCAATGTTTAGAAATGTAACAAAAATTTTGTTCTGTTGATTGATTCTTTATAAATGTTACAATACAATTGGACATGGACACTAGACCATTCTTTTGCTCTAACTTTCTGCGCAAAGTGTTTACATTCGTAATTGTGTGTATACATCACTTAAAAACCATTACTACATCTTGAGAACGTAAATACAAAGCACCTTACACATAGATGAACCGAAAACAAAGACAAACTTTTTTCAAAAATATTATATTCAGTAGCGGCTCATGCATTAGGGACGTGTGGGTGCTGTAATTTATAATACTAATACTGCAGTGATTCTGCAAAACTTAAATTTTGACTTTTTAAGATAAATATTGAATAAATAAATAATTATTTAATAAAAAAATTAATGACTTGTTATTAGTATGTTTTTAAACTCTTAGCAGTGAAAAAGTCTCCCTAACTCAATCCGTGCATCGAATTATGGCATTTTTACATTTATATTCTAAAATTTAGTCATTAATAGACGTTATCAGTCTATACAAAGGTGACCGGTAATCCATTAACATCTCAAGTGCTCTATGAGCTCGCAGTTGAAGACAAAACATTCACAAAACAGAAAGGGATCATCTAATTAAGACGGTACAGTATACTACAATGGTAACGTGTTAATAAAGAAATTTTAACAGATCAGTTACTAATCTATAGTTAATTTAAATTTAACTTCGAATTAAATTATCTCAACTATTTTTCCTGCATTCATTATTCTCGTTTATTAAAACTTACACAATTGCGTCTTAATTACAAAGAGATCGTGAAATGTAATATTAATATAAATATACATGAAGGGAAATTATCATAGATTTTATATATAAGAATAATATTATTCTACGATATTTTTTAATTGATTTTTTTATCATTAATTATCCTTCATTTTCTTATTTATTTTAAAATTTTGGGCTAGGGAAAATATTTTGCCGCAGTTAAAAAACGCTAAAACATCGCCGTTTCTAACATCTCTGCACTGCACTTTTCTGCAGTCCTTCTTCCCTTCAAAACCATGCAGTACAAGAAGCACTCCTACTGCGCATGCGCAGCATAAAGAAATCTAGACTGAAGAATTGCGGTCCTTCAGGAGGTTATTCTCCCCTCTATCGAAGGGAGAAAAGCATTCTGTTTTTCCATGTGTATCTCCAGAAGATAGAAAGCTCAGCAAGGCAAATTGCGTTAGATTGTTGCAGGAATGAAATATTAAATAGATTAGCTGTTAGATTTGCACATTAAAAGAGTTGGAGGTGCTGCAATTCAACAATGACTATACACGAGCTGCCCCTATGTGTATTCATGGCGTGATAGAAGTAGTATTTAAAATCTTTGGAAAAGGGAAAAGAAAAGTTTTGAATTTTAGTCCTAATTTTTTGTTAGTTCTCCCAGATTCCTAACACGGCATAAATTTTTCAGAAAATATTTCTTATGAATATTTATCCAATCTGTTCTTAGGGAGACTTTATTTGATAAGATGGCAAAAGAACTATATTTAAAATATCAGCTGTTTTCAACATTAAAAAAAAATACATAAACTGTCCCTGAATTAAAGATACCTTAATGTTATATCTTTTTATGTTTATGAATGTTTGAAGTTTAGATCTTAACATGACTGTTATTCAAGGCTGTCTGTTTATTAGTTTTCACTGGACACTAATTACTGCACTGCTGAAAATCAACGACACCATTCCTGCAAATTCTTATGTAAAATGACCCTGAATCGAATACTGACCCCCATTTATTTTGCCCCATCACCACTTTCTCAGGACGCCCCTATTTTTATCTGTCCGGTAATTTTAAGCCATTAATTTGATTTGGAGGGAAAACGATTATTTTAACCGTTAAATGTCTTCTGAGGGCTACAGAGGGTGAAAAGTTCTAAAATATGAACATTTGTAACAAGGGGAGGGGATTTGGAGGATTTTCCCCTGAATTTAAAAAAAATCAATAAAATGACCGGTTTTCTGGTTTGTTTTGCATATTTTTTCATACTTATTTTCTACATATTCAGCTAGCCCCCCCTTTCCTCACCCAAACCCCATATAATAAAATATACTAAAATTTTGGCTAAAACTGGGTGAGGGAGGCCAAGCCCTCACACATGGGAAGATTCACTGGCTACAACGTTGCCGCTCTTTATTTTTATCACTGTTATCAATTTACGGCTATGAATTTGATTTGGAGGGGAAGGATTATTTTAACACTAAAATTTAAAATAAAAATATAATATATAATAAATAAAATTAATGTATAAAAATAATTGAAGTTTCACTTGTACAACGCATAGTCTTTTGCACATCAAACTCGATTAAGCAACAGTTTGTAGGCAATGGATAAGACAGGTGATGTTCTTTTTAAAACTAAATTCTCGTCTTAAGTGAAGTTCTAAAAATCAAGGAAGGAATTTTCATTAAGTACAAACTCTTTAAAGATTCAACGTACTATATTATAAATTACATTTTATTATATTTTATTTTTATATTATATTATCTATTATTATTATTATTTATTATTATATTTATATCTTATTATTGCTATTTATATTATATCTATTATTATTATTAATTATTATATGTATGTATATTATCTTATATTATTTATTTTTGTTATACTATTTATTTATATTATTGTTATTATTTATTTTATATTATATTTCTATTATTATTTATTATTATATATTATTATTTTTTTAAATTTTTTGTTAAAATAACTCTTTCCCCTCAAATCAAATTCAGCATATACATAACAGTGATAAAAATAGAGCGGCACGTTTCTTCACAATCGTTACTCACACCTCTTGAGACTTCAGGACCTCCCCTTCCGTTTTCAGCAAATTATTGTCTATATTATTCGAGGAGATTTAGTGAGGTTAAAGTGAAAAATGCAAGAAAATAAGAAAACCGGTACTTTTACAGATTTTTTAAATAAGGACAAATCCTCCCAACCCCCGCTGCAAATGTTCTTTTCCTAGAACTTTCACCTCTATAACTTCCTATATTAACATTAAAATATTTTTTCCCCCCTCCAAATCAAAGGTAATATTATCCATCAAGACAATTAAAAAAGAGGCATCAAAGCGCTGGGTGATAAGGCAAAATGAGTCAGATTCAATGAGTCATTACTATAAGAATAAGAAATAAAAAATTTTTTTGCAAGTGCTGAATTAAGTCAATTTTTTAAATCTACAATCTTAATTTTTTAAATCTGTCTTTAAAATCTTGCATACATAACAATATTTACTTAACACACACATCACACAGACATATCAAAACAAACAAAGACAAAAAAAACTCAAAAGCAACAAGACACGATGAAAAAATAATGACAAAAGCCAAATGACTAAGAGCTAATTTATTTATTATTCAACATATTATGGAGTGGCGGAATACGTACAGACTGAATAGTTTCAACTCAAAGATAACAGAAATCCTGCCATTTTCTCAGATAAGGGATTATATATAGAGCTTGATCAAAGTAGAATGAATATGTATTTTTATAAATTACATAAGTGTTTTGGGGAATGTAAGGGCAACAAGTCGCTGATTCTACTTTATGTGGGCGATGGAAGTAATTACAATATTCTTTTAGTAATAAATATCCTAAACCGATATTTAATACCTCCAGCGAGGAAATAAACGAAACTGGAGTTTAAGAAAATTGATTTTGGAATACATTAAGTTTTACTAAGATTTTAAAATATATAATATTAAATTTAAATAAAATTAAGTGAGATTATTACAATTCCCCCCCCCCTCACTTGGTCCATGACACACCCCTATCTTACAGGATGTAGTGGAAATTAAAATTTAAAATTGGAAATATAATTGTTATAGAATTTTCCCTTCTTTATCATAACATAAAAATAATTTCCAATGATAATAAATGTAAGACTAGATATATAAAACATTAATTATGTAATATATTTTGCGTAAAACTGAAGTAAAAAAAATAATACGTAAAATACAAAATTCTTGTAAAGGGCTGTCCATAAATGTGTCAATTTTTCAATTGCCTATTGTCACAAGTATCACACTGCCCCTCCTCCTCTATCACTGTCACGCTATATTACACTAAACATAAACTTACAGTTCAGAAACAAAGCACTACGTTTAGATCATATTTCCATTTTATTTTTTAACTTTTATTTTTTTGTGTTTTAATGACGTTTGTGACTATAACAATAATAATGATTATATGTGAACTTATTTTGTATGTAAAATAAATTAGGTTTAGAACAAAAACCTAATTAATATACTTGTAATAAAATATTAATACAAAATAGCATGTAAACAGTATTATTTTAGATTTGAAGAGATTTTATATATTTTGCTTTATCTTATCTTTCTTTTATTGAATTAAAAAAAAAAAGTGCCTCAATGAATCAACCTGTTTGTGCCACTACAGTTCTACCATACCAGGCGGGGTGACGTATCTTTTTTGTTGGACATTTCAAGGGTATGACAGGGGAGGTTTGCTTCTAATAGTGAAGAATTTCCGCTGCCATTTTCAGAACCTACCACAATGCCTTTTCAAAAAGAAAGGAATATAAGTGAAAAAAAAATCATGAAAGTTGTTTTAGCTCGATTAAAAAATACCTCAAATTTTGTAATTTCAAATAACCAAAATTTAATCCTTGATTTTAAATGTTTTATTTTAGCAAAATGTGTGATGTCACTCTTTGTACCCCTCCCTCCTGTGTCTACAAGCTAGCAATTCAATGAACCCCTCTCCCCCCACTCCAAAGCGTGAGCGGTGCGTTTGTGGACGGCCCTAAAATAGCTCTTCAATTATCATGGTTTTAAAGATCTAGACTACAGTAAATAGAGATGTTCTATTGCAAAAAATTCTAAACTTTATCAATATAAGTAAAACTGAACACTAAAATGAGAATATCACAACTAAGATTCAAAAATATCGAATTTATATTATAAAACACGAACATAAGAATGATTATATAAAGTGCTGGTTGTTTGTGTAAAAAACTTCTGTACTGTATTATCTTTCAGTACTTTAAAATTAATGACTTTGGGTTTGTAAAATTCCCATTCAGCTCTAGACAGAGGGATAATCAATTTCTCTCTAACTTCATTCCAGAGTCCCTTCTTCAAGGAGTAAACAGAGTACTCAGGATGAAACCAGGAAGAAAAGTGAACTGAGTTGGAAGGTTGACCTAATCATCATAAGATCCTTGACATTTCTATTTCTTCTGAAGAAATTTGATTCTGCAGTTAGATATGGCCGATTGCTTTGATATTTGGAATCCATTAGTTTGGCGTCGCATCATGTATCATACATATGCGACTATCACTTACTAAATGTAAGGTTATTTCAGATGATGATGAAACTGACATATCCAATGAAGATGGTGGCTTGTAGAACAAATAACATTTTATTTAAACACAGACATTTCTTAGATCAGATCAGGCAAGATATTATTTAAAGATTAAAGAGTTAGGAAATTCGTTACTTAATGGCCATGAGAGAACTTACGTACAAAGCGCACGTCTTGCATCGGAAAAGATTACATGTGAAAGAGAGTGAAACATCGGCAGCTTAAATAACCGATACGGAAAAGTCCCTAATTTGAGGCTCTAGAAACAATCTACTCGCGAGAGTCAAGTTGTGGCTGGGGTTATGCTTCTATTGAAGCAAAGTGATTCGTTTGTAGTTAAAAGTTAACTTGCATTAAAAGGATTTATTTGAAAGATTGGAAAAAATTCCTAAGGTATATATATATATATTATCATAATTTATGTAACTTGAGGGCGGATTACAAATACATCCAGCCATTGATAAACAATTTTATGAACCGACATTTAAAATGTTACTAATTGCTAGAAGCTCTACTTCATGTACCAATTCATAAAAAACTTTATGGACAGGGATTATTATTTTTTTCACTAATTTAAACTACAACGGCATTACACAGACGAGCCAAAACATTACGACCATCCCACATTTTTCAATGGCTCAGATGGGTGGAGGGCACTTGGTTAAGTGAGAATGGTATTAACTGCTGCTGGAGGAAGGTAATGAAAATCATTCTTGCACTTACTTTGCAGAGTGATGAGAAGGCAGATCAAGCAAATTTGATGAGGGCAGATCAGTCAATGTGAACTAGTCATATCACAGAAAACTCCAGGAGTGGTAAGTTGTTCACGATTTGCGCGTTAGTATTCGTACAAAGGTGGATGAAATGGCGGTGACACCAGCAGTGAACGCGCAAGGTGTGCGTCCACGCAGTCATCAAAGAAAAGGACGTCCCTTGGTAAAGAAAATCCAACAGACAGTGGCTCAGCTGAGAGCCCAATAGCTGACACAGGTCAACAGTGTTTAGATACACACTCAGCGGACACTGTGAATGGACTGCAGCAGGCGCACCGCGTGCCTCTGTTGACCAAGTGTCATCAATCAACTACGCCTACGATGGCCGAACATCGAGACGACCATGGATGAGTGGAAGAAAGTTGCCTGGTCGAGAATCCCATTTCTCATCACGTGATGTCGTGATCGGGGTTCGCCGTCTACCAGGCGAACAGTTGCTCCCTCTTGTACTTCGAGGTCATACACAGGCCTGGTGGTGGCGATGTCTTTGGGGACTTCTCACTAGGCGCGCTGGGACATGTTGTGGTGAACAGACCTTAGAAAGCTCGAACATCTGAGAACATCATTGCGGATCGTTGCACCTCATGGCGTTTGTCTTCCCAACTGAAAATGGAATCTTCCAAGGACAACTCCTCATGATCACAGCACTCGACTGTGTTGGAGTGGTTCAATACTGATAATTCCACCCAATGTCCGCCACCCTATTCATGGATCTTAATCCGATGGGAGCACACATTTGGGATGTCATGGAGAGGCGGCTCAGGCTCAAACACCACCATGTCCGAATAACTTGCGCGACTGCTGCTGTAGGCATTTGTACAACCTGTTGACATGTACGCAAATCTTGGGCATCTATGCTCAGGCCATGCAGATATTTGAAGACCAAAGGAGGCGCAACGCGTTTTGAGTGAGTGGTCATAATGGTTTGGCTCTTCAGTGTATGTTCAGCGAAATCTTCATCAGACACATGAGAATAATAAATCCATGAATTGGATATATTCTTTCGCTCTATGGAAAAAAACTTGATGATGAAGTGCGAGATTGTACTTTTAATATATTATGGTTCTTAAATATAAGTATTAAAAAGTATTTCTCTAAATCTAACTTTAGCTTATCCATTTGCTATTTTCCTATAAATTAAAAAAAAAGCTATAAATGCGGAACCATTTAGTTACATAGTTGATCATGCACTTTTCAATGCTGATACACTATCCTATGATGATGTAAAATACCCAGATGATCTTATTAGGTAAATACCCTAGGGTATTTTACTGAAATATCAAATGGTATTTACCAGGTATTATTACTTTCAATTAAATCTATTGAAGAGTACAAAGAAAAGGCACTGCTGTGAAATGATATTTCTTAATAGCATAAAATTGTTGTAGAATATACATTGAGCATTAGGTAAAGATAAAATAAGAAATATTGTTTTTATGAACACTTTAGATTATATAAAGGCTAAAAATTAGCAGAAAGAAACAAAACACAAGCAATATATCATAGATCTTGCATAAAACAGTAACTAGCTAAAATGTCAATCCTTTTTTAACACAATGGTAAATTAAAGGAATAATGATGTATTTGTTGTTTTTTAAAATGAGGAGTTATTTTAACTAAATGAAAAAAAATAATAAGTTTGGTTTAGTATGATAAACAGACGATAATAAAAACTAAAATGATAGAGATAATGTTATACATTCTCTTTTGGATTAATTAGTCAAAGTACAGACAAGTGATGAAGTAAATGACCCAGGCAATTTATTTTGTAAAATTCTGGTTGGTATACCTGGGTAAATACAAAGAGTAAGGTATACCTAGGTCATTATTTAGAATTACCCTATTCATATAAAACACAAGGCACTGCTATGAAATATGATGTCTCTATATATATAAATACTATAGAGATATATATTGAGCATAAGATAAGATAAAAAAAAAAAGAAAGAAAACTCGTAATATATGAACCTTTTAAATTCTATAAAACTAAAAAATAAATAGAACAAACAAAAAACGCAATACTATATCATGGATCTTACATAAAATAGCGTTTGTAAATATCAATCATAACAAAACTCAACTAAATTTAAAAAAAAAATTTGAGTTGGTTTTAAAATGATAAAAGAAGCTGATAATGAAACTAAAATAGAAGTACATTGTTTATATTCTTTTTTGAAATTAATTAGTCAAAGTACCAGACTGACTGATAAGTTAGAGGTTTCTTTGATTCTACAGTTTTTCAAAGTTAGATTATTCTGAAAGTAATATTCACTTTATCGTCACTTTCAACAAAAAGTGTAAGTTATTTGAAAACAAATTCTCTAGGAGACAAAAATGTGATTTTTTGTTACTGAATCTGTATTCGTAATAACTGTACATATAGTAGACATACACACTCACACTCAGTTTCCTGAGGTGAGAAGGCAGAGTTCAGGATCATGAACATCAATGCTTGCCAAGTTATCTTAAAACTCTAAATTTGATGCAAAGTATTCATGGTTGGAATCTGAATAAAGAAAATTCATTAGCTTTATCCTTTCAAGACTTCTTAATCCCACCAGAAACATTTGAGTATTTTTTTAATTGTTTCTGATTTCTCCATTTTGCTTACATTGTTTGTACTCAACATTACAGACACTTACCTTGGATACTTTATCATCATGTACATTAAAAGCTCAAGAGTAGCATCTACCTTTTTTCTACTTTTTTTTAACATTAAAATTTACAGTAATATTAATACACAGTAAATTACTAACTATTCAATAAATCAAACAAGAAATATTTGATTTCCTACAAATGCACTGTGAGTAAATATAGACCGATTCACTGGCTACTGTCTGTCCTCTAATAATAATGGAGAATGTGGTGTGTTCTTTGGCGCCTACAGGACAGCACCAGCGGGCCTGAGAGCAACGAAATTTGGCACAAACATCTTGGAAGGTGGAAAAGAATCCGTGGTCTACCAGCTGTTGTTTTAAAATTTTATTAAAATTAAACAGAAATTTTTAAGTTTTCTTTAATAACTTCCGAAAATGTGCAAGCACAAACGATAATTTTACACCATCTGAAAGATTTAAAAATTGTCTTTTCAATGATAACAATTAAAGTTTTTCGACGATTTTTTTCTCTAATTTTTTAATAAATTTTTTTAAAATATTTTGTTATTCATTTATTTAATGGAAATTCAAACCGTTTTCATTGTTTAAGCAAATATTCAATTCGTGTTTTCTCTACGTTGTTGAAGGCTAATATAATATTCCATTCGTTTTCTTTCTTTTTTTTTTATTTGATGATATAAAGGAGAATGATAGAGTATATAGAAATAATCAGTAAACTGACGATTATGGTTTAACATTTAAATTCATTTTAGTGGTTGTTTTAAAGCCAATTAACGTGCTGCTGGGGACATTAAAGTTCAGGGGGTATTCGATGTTGAGTAATTTGTTAAATTAAAATTCGCGTCGATTATGCTGAATGGTGTAATTTGACACGAACAGTTGGCTTCATTAGGGGACTTTCATGCACGAGACAAAGGAACAGAACAGAAATTGCGAGCTACATTGGAATGCGGGAGTAAATCTCTATATAATTTGAAGTTCAAATTTTGTTATAGAGACAACGAATATCGAACTATGCATAAGAAGTCAGTTAAAATTATATCCCCGGCGAACAAGCTGAACCATGTTGTAGTATAACATAGAAATGGCGTTAAGAAAATGAATTATTCTATTGTAAGGTGATAAAGTTTCAAATTACGTAAAACTAATTATCACCTAATCCAACTTAAAGTTTTGAAGTAACTAATTCTGAATCCTGATGGCATTGTTTGTTTGTTTTTTATATAATTTATTCAAAGCTGCTTTTTTTTAATACAAAATACCAGTTTAGGAGTACATATTATTTTTATTTCATTTGAAGAGCATCATTCACAAATACTTTTAAAAAACACCCGGATTTTGGTGTTATAATTTTATGTTTCATTTTAAATCCAACATCTGGAAATGCATTTTTTTTTTACCAAATATCCTGTTTGGGAGGGTATTTACCAAATACATATGTTTTCT
>BGPR01002951.1:36978-93152 GCA_013235015.1 Araneus ventricosus
CCCAATCATCTGTCTATGAAACGAAGTTATTATCAATAACGTTAATGGCTTAGTGTAGTCGCAAAATAAGCGCTACCGGAACGCTCTAACGTGGGTAACAATAATCGCGCTGTTTTAAGGCCCTCTGCACCCCTGTGGCTTAGGTAAGCTTAAGAGTCAAATAACGCGAATTAATGGCATTTGCAGGACTTATTTTTAATTTTATATTTTATTCCAATTTTAAAATAGTATTAATTAAACGGCAAAATAAATAAAAACAGTAATATAATAATTTCACATTAAGTTATGAGGTTAGCTAAAAATTACTCTTCGTAATAATCAGTTATTCAAGTGCAAGAAAATTTTCAATGCGATCCGTGAGCTTGTTTCATGGAGCTGAGTTTTATAAAATTGGGTTCAAATGCAGAAAGATATAATCTTATGTCTGGAGCTGCGTCAAGCTGATTTCGATATTTATTCTTAATATATGTATAAAACGAGAATGCTCTTTCCACATGTTCTGTTTCCGTGAAAGGTATTAAATATTTTATTGCTTTAACACCGAGTTCTTGGGACTCTTCTTTCCCAGCTACCAGAAGTCAATCAAATTTCTTTCTTTAAATTCAGATTCTATTGAAGAATCAGTGGAAAGTTCAATTAATTCTTCTTTTTTAGAAATTGTTAATTTTTCAGTTTTTTGAAGAAATGTGTCGTTGAATGAATTTAAAATCACATATCTGCATCACTACGGTTTGGAAAATATTGTCTGAATGACAACTTAAATCCTTTTAAATGTGCTACAATACTAGTTTTTACTTGCTTTGTTAATTTAAGTTCTCATTCACTTAACTTCAGACTATATGAGAGAATAACCGATTCGAGACCCGAAGTTAAAATTTTTCGGCACGGCACCAATGTTAAAGAGTAACCTATGCTGAAAGTAAAATATTAATGGCTACTTACTGTGGTAGTACACTGAAAAAGAAATTCATTAAATATGGTGTTGTTACGCCTGAAGTGACCAATGGAAAATTCAGGGTTACCAAGGAATAACATTTTATTGTCTAAAATCTAAATTTACAGATCACATCTATATTTATTTCCAGGTTAGCATATTGACACACAGATATTGATACACTAGAGATGAGCACAGAGAGAATGAGTCCAACGAACATCTGCTCGACTTCACGACAGTGGCGGGATAATAAATCGAATAAAGTTACGAAATGGCCTGCGTACGCTATTTACGATGAACCCCGGGGTTGTGGATTTAATAGGCTAATGCACACTTCGATACTTCACATGTCTTTCGTTTTTGTCCCATCTCATACCGGTATAATTATCATTTTGGCGGGGTCGCTTGCACCGCCATGAGCTGCTTCCACCTTCTACACTCTCGTTCAACGCAGTCCTTTGTGCACTGTTCCAAGCGTCGTCTCTCCGCGTTTGGTTTTTGCGTCGTGCCTCTGATGGGTAGCGCCATCTGGTGGGTTACTGAACCTCTAACAGTGTGTTGCATTTTGCAACATATATAAAAACACATAAAAGGGAACATAATTATACATAAACGAAGAATATAATGAAAAGTACATAGAGGGTTACAATCTGAGTATAATATAAAATACATACAAGAGGAGTTACCATATGTATGTTTCCTTTTAGTTGCATTGTTTCATACAGTTGCAGCTTCATGATTCGGGGCTGTTAGTGTTGTTCGATGCGACAATGAAGAAGAATTGATAATGTATTACAACCGGTTAGATTGATGATTATTGTCGCAACCAGGCTAAAAATTGTGGGACTGTTTTTTTTTCTTTCTTTTTTTGTTCTGTCTTGTTATTTATTCTTAGGGATCGCTGGAATTGTGACTCCAGGGTTGGCAGTGATGTGAAGGGTGAATTTTTCGAATGAATTACGGAAGATTTGGTGGTGGCTGGTTGCTGTTCCAAAGCTAGCTGTTGCTCAAAGGTGAATCCTTGGAAGTATCTATTTCTAGGATGGAGTATGTGACGATGTTGCATTTTGACTTTTAATTAGGTCTTCGTTAGTCGCTAGGAGTGCGATTAAATGATCTATATTTCGTCTTGAGAGTCTGTTGGATAGGGCTCTCTTCCACCAATGGACTATGAATTATGGACTTGGTTCCTTGTGGTGATATGATAAAGTAAGTGGGCATCTCGTTGCGTAGTGTGGGGATTATCTACTTCCCCACATCCGCAGTAGTCTGTAGAATGGAGACCGAATCTCTTTAGGTAGCTCGGGAAGGGCCCGAGGCCTATTTTATCTATACAAAAGAGTATGAAAAGTTTAATTTTTATCTGGACTATCTCTACATTAAAAATGAATATTAATAAAAACCAGAAGAATCATCTGCAAATGGAATTAAAATTCACAGAAATAAGATATTAATGGTAATTTATTTATAAAATTCTACAAACTTACAGTAGCTAAGAAATTAGTGTAATATTGTAATATATGTAATAATAAATTATATGTATAATGACAAATTAACTTCTTGTGTCAAGTTTTAATAAATAAAACAAATCAACAAATATTAATAATCTAAATAAAATTTTAACTAATATGCTTATCAGATAAACTTCCTTTATTTTATTTATACAAACGAATATGAAAAGTTTAATTTCTATCAGGAACATCTTTACATTATTAAATATTAATAAAAATGAGAGAAATCTACTTAAAATGGAATTTAACTTTGCAGAAATAAGATGCTATATAAAGATACTGGTTTATTTATAATATGTACAATCGTCAACGAAATCTTCACAAAACTGGTGTCGTTGTTACTGGCTAAAGAGGACAGGTTTATTCAGATAAAAAAAAGTGATTGACCGAGTTAATTAACATAATTAATTAACAGCTATCTCGGAACTGTCCCATTACGCCTATCAATTTTTTTCGATGAATCGACTCCCCGTCATGAAATTGGCCTCCCCATAAATTTTTATGCAGTTGTGATGATAATTTCTAGTTACATGGGTTTTCAAAAAATGGCGTTCCCCATGTTAAATGAATTTTAGGAACTTTTTTTAGGTGCACAAGATATCATTGAGTTTATTCAAGAAAACGAACAAACAAAACGTTGTGTTTCGAGAGCTGTACCTAGAATTTTTGACCCCCCCCCCCCCCTTGAATTCCCTGCTCCCTACGTGATTCAGGCGAAGATGCTTTTCCAGGGCTCATGGTTTACTGGTATTGACTGGGAAAAACCAATTCCAGTAGAGTCACAATCCAAATGGATTAAATGGCATGAACAATTAAAGAAATTACCGAAAGTTCAAATACCACGTTGGTATTTCTGCACTGATGTTGACGCATCTCACGAATGGAAATTGTATTGTTTCAACGACAGTTCGCATAGTGCTTATGGTTCTGTTGTGTATCTCAAGTTTTCACATTTGGATGAGACTAAAACCGCATTTGTTATCTTCAAAAGCAGTGTAGCTCCACTTAAAAAATTGTCTTTACGAAGACTTGAACTCATAGCTGCACTATTAATCGCTAAATTAATTACGTCTATTCGAGAATATTTTGCCAACACCAAGGTCTACATGTAGACAGATTCAAAAATTGTGCTTCATTGGATTAAAAACAATCCTCGCAGAAGATTTTTATGCAGAATCATCTGGCGGATATTCAAGAAGAAACATCTCCTGCAGTATGGAATCATTGCCCTGGTTGCGAGAATCCTGCTGACAAAATAACCAGAGGTCTCAGTGTTCAAAATTTAGTGAACGATCAAGTTTGGTGGCATGGCCCACCATGGCTAATTCTACAAGATACATCTTGTGTGTCATCCGTTAAGTATCGCGAATGAAGAACGTATTATTACTCTTGCTACGAGTGCAGAAAGTGTGGAACCAGTGCTCGACGTACAAAAGTTCAGTAATTTGCATAAATTATTTCGAGTTACAGCATATGCCCTTCTATTTCTGAAAAATTTAAAGTCTAAAGACAAAACTGTTGGACATTTGTCAACAGAGGAACTGTCCAGTGCTATGGATTATTGGATAAAATTGTTTCAAGTTCAAAGTTTTTCTAATGAAATTAATTGTTTCAAATGTAATAAGTATACATAAAAGAGTTCTAAATTGTATGGTCTTAATCCTAAAATTGATGATAAGGGTTTGTTAATAGATTAGTTAAGTCTTCTTTAGATGTAGATGAAGTGAATCCTATTACATTGCCTATTGATTATTTTTCGCGTCTTATTGTTTTAAATAGCCGTGAAATAGTTATTCATAGTGGTGTTAATGAAAATTTAATTCAAACAAGAGCCAAATTCTGGATTTTAAGAGCTAGACGTTTCATAAAATCAATATTGTATGGTTGCAGATTTTGTAAAAAAGTTAATGCTTATCCAGGTCTGGAAATTTCAGCTCCCCTTCCTCCTGATCGTAGTGAAAAATCGCAGACCCTTTGAGGTAAGTGGAATTGATTTCGCAGGACCATTAATTTTAAGAGATGGCTCTAAAGTGAATATTCCTATGTTTACTTGCGCTGTTACTCGAGGAATACATTTAGAATTAATATCTAGTTTAAGTGCAGAGTGTTTTATTCAGTCATTTCGTAGATTTATTTCACGTCGAGGTGTATGTAAGATTATATATTCTGATAATGCAAAAACATTTAAAAGAGGTGATGAAGAATAGAAATATTTGTATAAATTGTGTAAAAATGAAAATGTCTCAAGATTTATTGTGAATAATAGTATTTCTTGGAAATCCATTGTTGAGGGTGCTCCCTGCTGGGGAGGGTTTTGGGAAAGGTTAGTAAGATCTGTTAAAACTTGTTTAAATCGTATTTTGGGCAAATCTTCATTGAGTTATGAAGAATTGTATACTGTATTAGTTGAAATTGAGGCAGTTATTAATTCACGCCCAATTACGTATTTGTATAGCAATGTAAATGAACCAGATCCTCTATCTCATTTCTTAACTGGCTCTAAATTAACTGTTTTACCTTCACCAAATGTTGTACCTAAATCTACAAAATCTGATCTAATTAAGAGATGGAAATATAGATTACTACTGTTAGACCATTTTTGGAAAAGGTTCTATGAAGAGTATCCTTTGGAATTAAAATCTGCTATATTTTCTAAAATACCTAAGAGTTGTAGCCAATTTCAAATCAATGATGTTGTGCTGATTAGAGAGAATAATGTTAAAAGATGTAATTGGAAGTTGGGTAAAATCAAAACATAGTATCCTGGAAGAGACGGTGAAAATTAGATCTTGTAAAATCCAGGTTGCTAATGGTACTTCAAGAAGGCCAATTGAAAGGTTATATAGTTTAGAAGTTCAAGATTAAATCGTGATGCATTCAAAGGTTGCATCGTGGGGGGGGGGGTTACATATCGATGTATCAATTTGAGATCGGCACTAGATGGCGCTGCTGTAATCCCCTCTGTTTAAGAATTTTGTGTATGTTATAGTGTCGCATTTTGGATGAGCGATGTCCTAAAGATCTCGCTCCATTTATTTCGCAACAGAAAGTCTGACAATTAAGGAAATCTTTTAGAACCAAACAGAAAATGGGGAGATGGGGCAATTAACTACTTTACGATGTGATGCACTCCGGAATATTTTTGATAAACATATTCCAACATGGTGTGAAACGTTCTTCATTTATTTTTCATGAAAAAGAAACTAAGAATTATTTTTTCTGCAACAACTTCTTGCTGTAGAAACAAAAAGACAGGGAAAACAAGAAGATGGATACTGCAAAATTTCGCCCGCATTTCTTCATGGAAGCCCTCTTTTTTTCTGAGAAAAACATATTCGACATACTTTTCCAAAAAGATGAGAAATGGAAAAGTACTCCGCATCTGGAGACTAATGCTTTAAAGTCGTCTACGTGGATTCTTAGATTATGGTGGGCATTTCTTGATCATCCAAAACCTTTTATAAAAAGGCGAGAAAAGTCATTTTGGATGAGAGCGGGAATGTGAAAATATTTCTCATTTCTCACTACTACCCCTCGGTTTATGGGATGGAAATGACAATGTACGAAGATAGGATAGATATTTATTAAGCTTTTACTTCGCTGTTTTAGTAAAAGGTCTCGAAGCGATAAAAATATTCGTTATTTACTGAAACACCATTGCATCTTTTACAAGTTATGAGATTATTTGCTTTGAGCACAATTTTTTAACTATCTTTCTTTGTTGCCAGATGCTCTTTTAATAATATCCTTTAATTCTATTCAAAATAAAGAAAGGAGTTTATGCAAATGTCCAATTGGATACGACTTTTGTTAGACTTTTTAATTGGAAACATAATTAAGTAAAATGTCTAAGTTTTTATAACCCATTGATAATCTTATCAAAAATCGTTCCGAGTTATTATCTTTGAAGTATTTTGCTTTTTTATTACATAAAGTTTGGATATGTTTTACGAACTTAATGATTTCTGTTTACAATAGCCGGTTGCTTGTGCGGTGTTTAGATGATTATTTGTTTGCAGGAGAAAGATTCTTAACATGCAGAGGAACTGCATAGATTAAACATTAGTTTGCAGATTTTCTTATTATTTATCCTGTAGATTACGGATGGATGTAATATAAAACATCACGAAGTCATCGCAGATCTTTACTAACTATTTTGCTGCAATATCAGTGTCAATGAAGAATTATAATAGTGACTAGGTTCTTCGAAGGGTCTGAAGCCTATTTAATATTTGCATATTTATCTATATCGTCCGTTATATATTCATTTTGTTTTCATGCACAATTTTTTTTGGCTAAAGGTATCTGTCCCCAGATATTTTACGATATTTCCACGATGTTACTACGATATTCTGAATGCCGTACAACCTTGTAAAGATATCGTGTGAATATCGTAGAGCTTCTTGTGCTATTGGGGTCGTCTCTACTCGTGGCTCCATTGCGCTCTTATTGAGTTCCTCTGTCTGAGTGTCTCCGCGCAGGCGTTCCGCCGAATCCTGTCGGCGCATGTCTTTCTTACCATTGACCTCTTGGTCACAGCAGGCGAAATCTTAAAGTTTCCTATTCAGATGGGGAAAAAATTAAAAACTCTTTCCTCTTTTTTTTAAATGTAATTTTAATGTCCCGAATTAAAATGTATTTACTCATGCTTTCTTTGCTCCAATACCAATAAAAGTAATCATTAGAAAAGGAAAGATACAAAAGAACACTGAAGTAAAACTATCTATTCGGTAATTAAAGGGCGGATAGATTAGATCCACGGGGAAAACTGCATTCTAATGATCTAGTAGTGCTGTTTCTGAACGCGCAGAAAAAAATCGACTTATACTCTACTGCAATATATATGCAATCAGAAAGTAAAATGTTAATTCATAATTGCTATACACAATTGATATTTATACGAGTTCTCAACTGAAAAAGAATTTTGACTTTCACAATTATTTTAAGAAAGTCCTAAATTCGATTTGATTTCAATAGTTAGAAATAATTCATATACTTTTCCATACAGATATCATATGTAATGAAAAGAAACAGACAGATATTATATGTAATGAATATTATTACATGCAAAGCATGTAATAAATTATTATTAATCTAAACGCAAGAATTTAATTTTTCCAGTTTAATTTTTTACGTAACAATAACGTAAGAAAATCTAGTACTAGAAAAATATGTTGTAATATATGTCAGATATTTTTTTAAATCTATTATTCAAACAAGACTGCAATCCATTGATAACGGCAACTGTACAGACTGAAATATATGTACAAATTTCGTAGATTCATTAAATTGTGTTGCGCAAACTTTAACTTGTCCTGGATTACGCATTAATTCACATTCCCAAGGGGCGCTTATATCAAATTAAGAGTCATTCAACCTGATTATTCTTATCTCGAAAAAGATAACAATGAAAATGCGAAAATACACAGATAAGCAGGTAATTAATCTCATAGCTCATTAACTGTTTTTTTACTTTATTGGATGCTCTAAATTTAGTAAATTATAATTAAGTTTGTTTCTCTCAGTCGCTAAGTTAAATACTACGTTTCGTTAATCCACTTTTGTAATACTTTGTTGCTAATGGTGTAATTTTTCATCCATTCGTTTCGATTAAAGCTGCTCTGATAAAACTTTAGATTGCAGAAACGATCATTAAGTGGTTGTAAATCTTTCGATCCTTTTTGAAAAAAAAAATATGGACTGAAAAAATTTGCTGGTGATTTTTATTGAGAACTGTTATAACTATTCCTTATATAAAAAGTGAGGCACTTAATCATTCATTGAAGATTTTGGAAGTAATCTTTGCAATTTTCTGTTATAACCATTATTTTACTTGTTAAAAACGTTTTTTCTCATTGTTTCTTTGAGTTCTAGGGAAAAAAGGAACTTTACAGAGGGATTTTTTTGCGAAGTTAAGTGAAGGTGTTTTTTTTCTCACAGTTTCTGGGAAAAAAACCATTTTATTTGTAGTATTATAGTTATTGCTTCATAAATGTAACATAAAATTTTGAAGAAATATTTTAAGTTTACATGCAAATATTGCTTCTTTGTCTTTATTTACTATTTAATGTTTATTTTGTAGGTTTTTCCTGGCAACAAACTGTTTAGCTTCATGGAATGATACCTATACTAAAATTAATGGTCGTTATTTTGAAAATTCTTCCACGAATAACTGTAGAGTATTATGAAGAATTAAACCAAAATAAAGTGACAAAGTATTTCTGCTTCATAAACTTATTTTCTAATATTAATTCTTTATCATTCTAGCTCTGTCTCGGATAAATATAAATAAATAACTGATATTCTAACTATTTTTGTTAGGATGAATATGTCTTGAATATCCCAATTAAATTATTTTAGTCGTATTAAATCAGAATCAAAACGTTGAAAACGAGAGTGGACCAACCCACAATTTTTGCTAAACAGAGAAAAGAATCATACTGAAGTGTAAAACATGTTTTCTTTCAAAGACAGTATGGATCAAATGAGTTTTAGAAAATTGACATTTTTGTCATTTATAATGCCTAATTTACTGCAGTATAAATTATGTACACCCATATGCATCCAATGTATTATGTATACCCATATAAATTAAGTGTATATGGGTATTCAGCATATATAACATTTATGCAAATCAATCTAACTATTCAAAGATTCAAGTTTATTATCAGTTTGTGGAAAATCCCTCATCATTTAACTTCTCTTAGAGTGCAGCTGAAATTCACCTAGCTGAAATGCTTATGTCTTTCTGAATCTTAACGGTATCCAACTCGAATTTTTATATAAGCTGCCCTGTATATCCGTGGCCCACGGGATTGAGAAGGCCTGCTAGCTGGTGGAATGACTCATTCCATTAGGCGGAGGGTTGCCGATGTTTAACATG
The DNA here is from genome assembly GCA_013235015.1 of Araneus ventricosus. NCBI lineage: Eukaryota > Metazoa > Arthropoda > Arachnida > Araneae > Araneidae > Araneus > Araneus ventricosus. The sequence continues at coordinate 46,307 of BGPR01002951.1, forward strand.
CCGCTTTCTTGAAGGTTTTCGTTGAATCTTGAAATTTTCATTGAGTATTTCTCAGAAATATTGAATGGCCACATAATAACATTGATTTAAAAATTATTTATTAATTGTATTTAAATTTGTTAAAATATAATTGTTTTTTTCACACTTCCTTCCCCTGGTTTTTTTTCCTTTGTAACTTCCACAATACCAGGCATTTTTTTTTCTTACAATATTACCCTGACTGATTTTTAAAATTTATTGTCTTTTTAAATGAAAACTGTTACTTCTCAAATGTGTTATTTTATAAGAAAACTTAATGTGCAGTATATTATCAAAATGCAAATAGAAAATCAAAACTCACTATAAACAAGGATAAAAACTAAATTTTTAATAAAGATATTAATTCAAACTTTCGACATTATTTGCGCAATATGAGTATCGTTGAAATGTTACAATACGTTTGATGTATTTTTATCAGAATTTTTTAAAAATAGCAAATCTGTGAACTAAAAATTGTGTAAAGGAATAACAAATTTAACTTTTAAGTTTATACATATGAATGAGTTAGAAATTAATAAGTTACAAATTGGATAAAAGATTCAAAATGTTTTATAAACAATTTTATTTATTTCTATGAAGTAAATAACAGCAAACGTAATACAGTTACTCAGAATATGTATACAAAAAATATAAACCTATCCAAAATACAAATATCATTTCAAATATGTTTTTTCACATTTAAACACCACGAAGACTATTATTTCGAAGATTTATATTTGTATTTTTTAAACTGTTCAGTTAAAAATTTCACTAGCCTTTAAAATTGAACATAAATTACATTTTGACAGTGTAATTCAATTCAGTGTAGAATTTTGTTTTTCAGTAGCTTCCCATTCATCATTTACAGAAAACAGTCAGGAACTGAGCATTTGGCATCTAAAAATAAGGTAAAATTTATGTACTTAAATATCGACACACAATTTAAGAGCAATTACTCTTATTATTCTTAAAATGAGAAAAGGTATCTAAACCATCTGCTCAGAGTGTGATCACATGGTCATAATGAAATGAATGTTTGCACAGGCATGATTTTTTTTAGAAATTGATTATTCTATGACTGAAGAATCATTTACAGTACAGCAGTATTTATGAGTAAACATTCAAATGAATAGTATAAGAAAGTTTAAGTCAAATATCCTAAGTAATAATCTGTTACAAAATAGGTGTATGATAAAAAAAAAGCAAGTGATATTTAAAGAACAGCAACAATTATTCAATAATATAATTATTAAACTGTCCTTTTTGCTTCCTGAAATGCATAAATTCTCATAAAATTGTACAAGTTCTCCATTTTAGCTTCTTATGAAAATGGAATAAACCATAACCTGATTCAAATATCTGTCTTAACGAATATTATTTAACAAATTTTGACTTACAATAGGTAAATGAATTAGTTTTCCTAGCCACAACAAAAGCTGCAAATATTACATTTAAATATCATCACACCTTTAATTTTCAGATGATTCAAACAACAAACACTGGCACTTTGAATCCGCAGTTGAAAAGAGAAATAATTTTACTTATCAACGACAGTCTTAAAGCTACAGTCAATTACAGCTCAATGAATTATATCAATAGTTGAAACAATTATAAAATGCTCTCTTATTGATAATCTTAAGAAATATAATTTTGAATTGTTACAGTAAAAATAAAATTCATTAACATGAATGATGAAATTTTTATGTAACTAAATAATTATCAATTGAAGGTCTTGAGATTAGTTAATGAAAAAATTAATTCTACAAACTGCATATTAAAAAAGATTTTTATGCGAAAATTATGAATAAGTGAATAATAATCGAGTTCGAAGTTCGAGTCGAATTTAAGTAAAAATTCTGATAAGACTGATGAAAAACAGAGACTAAAATAACAATATAGGTACAATTCAAACAAAATAGAGTTGAGTTCAGTAGTCATTGGAACAACAGTTTAATCATTGAAACAATATTTAAAAATTAAATTCACAATCATAATTTGTAGTTAAAGCTTGAACAGAATATGACAAAATGAATCTTAACTCATTCAACATTTTACACAACTTATAACATAATTGTTAACATTAAATGAAAAAATTAATAAAGAGTAGATTATAGCTTCATTTAAAGTAATTTAAAATTAAGAAATTCGAGAGTACACGAAGAAGTTAAGCAAAAACTCGTTGTTTTCTTCTTCTGTAGAAAGAATAACATATAGGATTAACATCAACAGAGATTCAATCCTATTTTAAGTTTGAATAACTGATAGTAAAAGAATTAAAGTTACCTTCAATGAATCAGACTATCTCCTCCTTTTGATTCTGCATCTGGTTTAGAACAATGCTGGGTAAAAGTATTAACTCAGCATAAAAAATAATAACTTCAGGGTTGGCGCGGTCGCTGAGTTAACGCGCAGATTGTGTATCCGGCTCTCTGCTATAGTTGCCCACTGGGCATGACTCATCCAGTTAAGAGCGATTAAGCAAGCAGGCCTTCTCATTCCCGTGGCCGGCGGTATATCTGGGTTTGAAATTATGAAAGAAAATGTGTGCTATGTTTCGCGCATGCGTAGTTATTTACTACAAATACTCATATTTTTCGAATATTAAATTTTAATATTCAATTCCTACTTTCGATTTTAATATAATACTTCGAGGGCATATTGACACATATTCTGCAAGTTTCGTATAATATAGTTGAAAACTCTGCAAGTTATAAGCAAAAAACACACTGAAAAATTTGGGATTTTTTTTAAAAAAATTATATATTCCGAATATTCATGCTATTTTTACAAAAATGCATATATGCAATGTGCCTAGCAAACAAAACCATTAATGAAAGTTTCAAATCATTATCAGCTTTCTGTGAAGCGGGGAACTGTCGAAATCCCTTTTCTTCTTCACCAGTTCCTGGTTGGTCTCCTAAATGCCCTCTTGACCGAATCTCCAAAGCAAAATGTGTACGATAATTGATTGTATGTTACACGATTCTCCACAACTGATTTTGAACCGCTATTTCCGTTTTAACTCCAAATTTTTCGTATTTTACGAAAGGCCCTTAATTTTTGCACACCAGTGTATTATTGAGGTTTTGACATTCATTGAAGTGTCTAAAGTCATAGGATAGCAATATGCAAATACACATATAGTAGTAGCATCGCGTAAGAAATTTATGAAGTGCATTGTCAGGGATTTCATTTGTATTCGAGAGATCCATGTGAAAAGTTTTCTGACGTGATTATGGCCGCAGAAACAATCGACGCGCCTAGAGCAGTCAGTGTTAACAGCCAAGCAAACAAGCTGCGTCAAATAACAGCAGCAATAAATGTGGGACGTACTACAAACGTGTTCGTGAGGACAGTGCAGCGAAATTTGGCGTTGATGGGATATGACAGCAGAAGATTGACTAGAGTTTAACAACACGCCGTCAGCTGCAACACCTCTGCTGGGCTCGTGAATACATCGGTTGGACCCTAGATGACTGGAAAAGCGTTGCTTGGTCAGATGAGTCACGGTTCCAGTTGTGAAGAGCTTATGTTAGGGTTCGAGTATAGCGCAGACCTCACGAGGCAATGGACCCAAGTTGTAAACAAGGCACTGTGCAAGCTGATGCTGGCTCCATAATGGTGTGGGCTGTTTTTACATGGCATGGACTGGGTCCTCTGGTCAAACTGAACCAATCATTGACCGGAAATGCTTATGTTAAGCTACTTGGATACCATTTGCAGAATCATGTAAATGGTCTCCAAATACTCCAAATAGTTTTTTTAATGCATTTGTTATTCATGGACTTCATTTACTCAAAAAACCTTGGAATTTTCAAGGATAACAATACTCCATGTCACCGGACCAAAATCGTTCGCAATTGATTTGAGAAACATCCTGGACATTTCCCGCGAATGCCATCGAACATATATGGGACATGATAAAGGATCAGTTCGTGCACAAATCTTTGCAACGGTAACAGTTTTGCAATTATTGACAGCTGTAGAGGCAGCATGGTTGAATATTTCTTCAGGGAACTTCCGACGATTTGTTGAGTCAATGCTACGTCGAGTTGCTCCACTTCTCCTGGTAAAAGGAGGTCCCACGCGATATTAGGAGGTGTCGCATGACTTTTGGCACTTGTTGTTGGCACAGTGTATGTTGTGTTCATAGAGAAACAATTCATTGTACTTATCAAAGGATCTCTGCATTTGAAATTCATTCCAAACTAATGCGTTTTTCTATAAATGAAATTCATGTTAACTCATTACAAACATTTTATCTAAAATGTGAGCGAATTCCACTCTATTTGAATAAAACACTATAAATTCAAGTATTTATTCCCATAATGTTCACTTTACTTCCATTCTAACATGTTATCATTACATACATTCAAGCTTTCTGCATCAAATAAAGAAAGACGAAAATAATATTTTGGCATCATGTCATGTCTTGGTTTTCAAACAACTTTTCATTTCAGAACATAATTTTGTTTGAAGAAATTCTTTTATATTAAAATCCGCCTGAAATAAAATATAAATAAGCATGTCACATTCGAAAATAAATTTTCATTTTTTTCAATTCATTATAACAATACGTGGCATTATTTAATATGATAGATTAACTAAGCACAGTAATGAAAGGAACCTTACGTTTGAAAGTTAATGTACAGGTATTATTTTCAAATGGTAGTCGAACAGTAAATGCATGTTCACTCTTTAAAGAAATGTTATCTAAAAAGTAAACAAATATACCCCATTTGAATGGAACATCGTTAAAATTGCATTTATTTCCACATCTGTCATTTTACTTCAATTCTAACATGTTTCATTACATACCTTTCAAATATTCTGTACCAAATAAAAAAAACGGCAGAAAATTTTGGCATCATGTCAAGTCCAGGTCTTCATAACAAATATATCAAAACAGAAAATGCAAACAAAAACTTGATGGTAGGATGCACCTTGGAACAGTTTAGACAAACATATTTCAACATGGTGAGAAACACTTTTCATTTATTTTCCCCAAAGAATTTTTTTTCTCTCAGCAACAGAGTTTTTCCTCTAAAAACAAAAACAAGGAGGAAAAAAGAAGATAGAAACTGAGAATTTTTGTCCTAGTTTTTCAGACGGAATCTCGCTTTTTTTTTCTTCAGAAAATGACAGTCGAGGTACTTTTCCGAAAAGATGAGAGATAGAAGACTACTCCGGATTTCTGAAGATTAATGCTTTTTATTAGTTTATGTGCCTCCCCATGATGATGGCGGGCATTTCTTGATCATCCAAACTCTTTTGTAAGAAGGAGAAACAAGTCATTTGCGAAGAGAGCGGAAGTGTGAAAAGATTTCTCATTTCTCACTGATATTCTTTTGTACATTAGATAGAAAAGACTATGAGAGAAGATAGGAAAGAAATTTATTAAGCCTTTATTTTGCTGTCCTAGGAAGAAGTTCTGTAGCGATAAAAATATTTATTATTTTGCTAATAGTCGACTGCATTTACAGAAGATATGAGATTATTTTTTTCTGCAATTTTCAAACTATCAGGTTTGTTTATATTTAGGAGAGTGTAAACCTTGCAAATGTCATCTCGTTCATTCAAAAGGAAAGAATAAAGGGTTGTTTCAATTACTTTGGAAATGCCTTCGAAAATTATTTTCATTAGAAGGCGCTTTCAATTCAAGGTGCAATTCATATAATTTCAAGATGCAATTCAACTGAAAGTTCTTCCACAATATAGGTATATAGGTAGCGTGGCGACCCGTGGATTCGAATATCATTGATCAATAGTTCTCTTGCAATTTTTTATCATATGTAAACTAACTGTATCCATATGTTCATACTCATGTTTTCTGTATATAAATGTTAGCATCAATGTCATAGTCAGTGTCTGTACTAATATCATTAGTATCCAATATCAGCTGTTATGGAATAAAATTGTTTGGTATATTTCTGCAGTTATTGCAAATCTCTTCAGTAGAAACATGCTACACTATTGCATTTCAAATATGGTGTTCTAGTATAATGAATCTATTTTATATCCATGGATACATTAAACGAAGTTTTCCTGTTTCTGCTTTTCTACAGAATATATTTTTCACCCTTTCTTATGAAGAATCCCATTCTTGGGAGCTGAAATGAGATGAAATGTCAAATAGGGTGAGACGGCGGAAAAAGTCGAAAATTGGGATCCAGAACAAGCCAACATACAGCCTCTTAAAAAAGTAAAAATAAATAATTATGTTTGCATTATTATTTAAACATGTGAATTTATTTATTCATCTAGTGAATTTGCATTTTCAAATTTCATGTAAATATAAAACAGTTATAAATTGTGTTACATCAGACATTTTTTAATAAAACAGAACAAGAAAGGAGACAGCATTCTCAAGTTTAACTATTATATTCTTCTTAACAAACTGAACAAACAACTCATATTTTTCGCTTTTCTTCAAATCAATTCCAGTATCAACCAATAATGTTGCGTTTGACTAAGAGCGCGACATAAAACATCTTATCGCCCATCGTTTCCAGAATAACTTCCAATTAGAAATGAATGAATGCATTTCACGAAGATATGTAAAACTAGCACTTCTTTGAACATACTTCCTTAATGCCGTCTCCTGCAACTGAAGGAGAATGAAATTCGGACTGTGCTATAAATAATCTGCACCAATATTAACTGCCATCTTGTAACTGCAGAGAAAGTATAAGAAAAGTAATAATTTACACGCAGTCAGTCGAAAAAATAAATGAAGGTACAGACTGGATAGAATAATTCGATAAATTCTTTTATAGATGGACATAATTTTACGCGTGTTTATTGATACATGATGAATAAGTTATAACTTTTCTCTAGTTTCATTAATAGTATAGATCAGTGATTCTCAACTTGAAGGGTACAAAAACAAAAATAACTAGATTAAAATAGCAGTGATTCTAACAATGCAAAAAAAGTCCTTCATATACGTGGGACATTAAAAGAATAACCTATTATAGACGGTGTTTCTGATTAAGACCGATAATGGACAGCGAACATGAAGAAGCAGACTTTCTTTAGTTTTCTACATAATCATCATGAACATTGGTGCACTTGGCATAATAATTAAGTAAGTTTAAAAGGCCCTATTAAAAAAATGCATCACCTTCCAATGGAAGACTATCTTCGAGGTTGGCTCTACTTCCTCACTGGTGCCAGACTCACTGGCATTGCTTCGCACAACTGATATTCTCCTTTCCAGTGGTTACTGGCATTCGTCTGGGTTTCAATGCTCCAGCAACGACCACGCCAGTGGCGGCTTTCTGCACAAGAGCTGCAAGCATTCGCATCGTGCCTTGAGCCCCGGGGGGGGGGGAATCCTCATAATCTATTTGACGTACATCAGGCTGCTAACCCGACGGCGAATTTATGACATTGGGTAAATGGAGGGATCTCAAAACAGACTTATATTGTCAAAATCCGCCACTGAATAACGCTCCTCACTAAACTGCCGACACCATTCTCTTGGACATGATACTTGGCGCCATACACTTCCTCGAACCGTTTAAAGATTTCAGTACCCGGCGACCTATAGCCCCGTTCATACAGCAGAGTAGCTAGTAGTTCCATCTTTGTCCGCGAAATCAAAACAAATCTACTGTCCATACCTACCTAGCAGAAAATGTCCCGCTTATTTGATATCTCTTCTAGAAATGTTCCAGCAACATCTGCACAGTTTAGGTTATACGTCACCGATTGTCGGAGGAATGATTCTCCTATAAAACCGAACTCTTAGTTGCCACGTGTTATCAAGAAGGAAAAAGGTGGGAATATATATATATATATATATATAAACCATTAAAACTCAAATAATATTTTCATCATATACACCTATTAAACCCTCATTTAAAATTAAATATAATAAACAATATAACCTAATATTATTCACACAATGAAATACAGAAAGCTAATAAGATTAAAAACTATTACTATGAAAAAGCCAATCCAGATATGGAATTCCAACAATCAAATGCCAATCGACCTTAGGAATCGATTATGTCACATTATATCGAAATTTATAGACACCTACCTTCTGTGAGGGCCAATTGTTGGAAAAGGCAACAAATATAGGAGTAAATATCCAAAATATTAAGAAAAGGACGAGGAAATTAACTAAATGCTTACTGATTCAAATTCATAGCAAAAAATGCCAAAAGCTAAATACGAATTACAGTTCCGCATTTATTGTGAAAATATTTTAATTAAAATATGTTATATATACTATATTAAATCATCATTAATAAATTAAACTATAAATTTATATTTTTTTAAAAACGTTACATTAACCTATTTCATTTTGAAATATATATATATAGTTTTGTAAAATTAAGTGAGATTATATATTTTAAAATCTTAGTACTATATTAATGTATTCCAAAATCGCTTTTCTTAAACTCCAGTTTCGTTTTATTTCCCGCTCTGGAGGTATATTAGATCTCGCATTTTGGCATATTTATTATCAAAAGAGTGTTCTAATTACTTCCACGCGCCTACACAAATCGCGAAATCAGCGACTTATTGGCGCCATGCTTTTCTCTAAAACACTTACGTAATTTACTAAAAATAGCTATTATTCTCTTCACTTTGATCACGTGTCTATATGTTAAATCCCTACCTGAGGAAATACAGGGATTTTCTGTTCGCTTTTTACTTGAAACTTAAACCAAGATGTACGTACATTCCGTCACTCTCCCATAATAAAGGAAAATTAGACTATCCCACTATTACTGACTAAAACCACGAATACCTTTCGTATATATATATATATATATACACGTTATGGTTGATGTGAGTAATTGGTTATTATATATAATAATCGGTTATTATATATAATAGCTGCATAAAAAATCCAGTTATTATATATATTTACCTCTCTGATTATATATCGTCGTCGTTCAAGAAAAAGTCACTAAGTCCAAAACTATAGTTTCGAAATGGTTTTCTCGATTGCTTTCGAGATCGAGATAACCGTTTAAACTTAATTAATTTTGAGCCGCTATGACAAATAGAAAAAATTACTTTACAGATTTCTATCTCCTACGGTTGGTTTAATGATGTATAGTTAACAGGTTTCTATCACGAAATAATTAATGGCAAACTGTAATTGACTGCAGTAATCCGTCGAAAGGTTTTTGTGGACTCGGTGACTTCTGCCTGAACGATAACGGTATAATAACGGATCTACCACATTGACCGTAACATAATATTACTTGAGTACATGCAGATAGTACAAAAGGTGTGATGTTAAAGTTCCAAAACTCATAGGAAAATTGGTGCTATCAAAACTGATATGGAAAGTATCGTTCCAAACTCTAAAAGGTTTAAATGTGATAGGTTGAACAAAATATTTAAATATAGGTCTCTTCTGCGCAGCAGGCGAATTAAGAAAATTCCCAAGACAGAAACTTATCTGCAACAGTATGAGACCAACATAAAACCATAAAATTTTTGATGAAGGCTAAAGATACGCAACCTCATTCGTGTGATCGTACTACGAGTCCCATTACTTGAGAATGATATTTCTCTGTATCTCTGACGAAGATTTATAATGCTCTCTCGAGTGCTATCCCAGCATTGTACAGCGAATAAGGACATTTTTCCTAAGCAGAAATAAAAAAAAGTGCTTGTTATCATTTATTTCATCAAGCGAAAAAAAGAGGTTATCTTTTAAGAAAGTGGCAATATATTAGAAATTATGTGAGTTTTACTAATAGAAATGAGCATTATGTTAAAAGATTTGGTTTTATTTAAATAACTAAACTCTTCAAAAAAAATTGTGAACTTGTATTTGAAATACAGGTAATCCTTGATAAAAGTAGATTTGACTTGTAACACGATAATATTTCAGCTTATTAAAATGGTCAAAATATGAACCTCTCATACTACTAGAAGTTCTGTAATCAATAGACCTAGCGCCCAATAAAAAAAATTTAATCGCAGTCTTTAAAGTTTTAGACATTTGCTTTTCAGAATTCGAATTGTTTACACCAGCCTTTACTTTTATCAGTGCTCACAAAATTACAATTAATTTTCTTCTTTCAACAGTGCTAATGAAATTACAACTAAATGTCTCGCCGTTACCAAAATGATTCAAATGCTTTGATGGCGCCATTGAGTCGACAAACATTGAAAACACTAAAAAGCAAATCTTAAACCATCAAACAATCTTACAAAGCTATATTTTTTATCTCAAAACCAATCAGTGTAAAACATTGTGCACCAATATTATGCACAAAAGTGTCTTGTGTGAATAGAGACACAAAAAACTTTTGTGACTTTTAACATTATATTTGAGGAATAATATTTGCACAACGAGTCTCATGAATTTTTAAAACTGACCAGTTTCCTATCTTTGAGCGTGTCGATTCGATTAGAATTCGAAAGCTCTGAATAATGAACAACTTTTTGAAATATAATGCCAAAAAGGCAGGCGAAGAGGAAGAAGAAAAAGAAACTGAAGGAAACAAGAGACATACAAAGAAATTAAATTCACAAACTTGAATTATTTATAGAAATTGAGAAGGCAAAATCATTTTGACCGCATATAAATTCCAATGCGGATACAAGCAAAAGATTTCACTCGGGTTTAGGTAATCAAATTAGTTATTAACATAATACCATGGATGAGATGAAATAAGTTGCCATTTCTCACTTGAATTTAGAAAAGTTGCTTTTTAAAAATAGATTGGATAATTTCTAAAGTTAAATATTAAAGTAGTAATTCCGTGAACAGTAGACCTCTCATTAAAAAATAAAAATTCTAAGATCTTTTTTCCATCGCAGCCTTTTTTTCCATCGTAGCCATTTTTTTCGAATGCGAATTATTTACACTAGTCTCCGCTTTTATCAGTATTCACAAAATTACAATTAAATATTTGTCTGCTTTTATCAGTATTATAAAATTAAAATTAAATGTCACTTACCATTATCAGTATTTTTGGAATGGAGTTCCGTTTGGTTAGAATCGTTGAAAAAAGCGGAACATTACATAAAACGGAACCATTAAAATGGACGCCCCCATGAAAGGGTCAAAAGATAAAATTCCTTACACATACGTCGTTTTCAATTTTTTCAAGGAACATTCATGCCATATTCGAAGAAAATCGTAATACGCGTTTGGTCGTGACTCTATAGCAAACAAATTTACAGACAACAAACGAAATACTGAAAAGCCTACCTAAAACAGGACCTTTCTTATCTCGTTCAATAAACCAATGATATATATTTTAATTTGTGTTTTGATGGAACGCCTTCACGTTTAAATGAACTAGAGATGAAATATAAACATGCTTATCACCTTGAAAAAGAAAAATTAAATTTCATAATATTCTATATGTTACAGAATTAATAATAATTGTTCCTAACATTGCTCAGTACTTCACATCCAATGTTAACTAAATACACTAATCGAAAAAACTTTGTGGCCAAAAATTAGTGAATAAATGGTGCAGCAGCTATAAATTTATATCAGTGAACGCATGCCAACTCTTTGCAGAATATTTATCTAAAAAATCATGTTTAAAATTTAAAGAATAGAAGCTATTAAGCATGTATTTATCATTGCATAGATGGTTGAAATATTTTACATCATATAAAAGTGAAAAGAAAATCCAGAATAAACGTCGGGAAGCAAGCATGTGCATCTCATTATATACTTTTAAAATATACTGCCTCATATGTAGGTAAAGAAACATATCTCAATGAAACATCGGAAGTTAAGCATGTGTCTCTCATTACATACTGTTGAAATAGTCTGCATCTTATAAAAGTTTAAAAAAATCAGAGCATTAAGTCAGGTCTAAGAGAGATGTATCAGACATTTGTCTTCATAACAAACTTACAAAAATACGATCAAATACATACGCTGTGATGCAATTTTGGCAAACACATTTCAACATAGAAAAAAACCCTTCTTTATTTATTTTTTCTCAAAAAAAGAAAAAATCTTTCGTCTGAAGTTAAGTTGTTGTACAAACAAAAGAAAGCCAACGGAATCAGATGAATTCTGGGTAACGTCTGTTTCTGTCTATAGAAGCACTGCCATTTTTTTCCCCTCAGACAAATACAATCGAGAAACTTTTCCAAAAAGATGAAAAATAGAAGATTATTCCGGATCTTTGAAGATTAATGCTTTTTATTCGTTGACGCGCATTCCCAAAATGACGGCGGGCATTTCTTGATCATCCGAAACCTTTTGTAAGAAGGCGAGACAAGTCTTTTGCGATGAGAGTGGAAATGTGAAAAGATTTCTCATTTCTCACCAGCACCCTTCGGTTTATGGGACAGAAATGACTATGTAGGAGATAGGGGAGAAATTTATTAAGCCTTTATTTCGCTGTTATAGGAAGAGGACCTCAGGCGATAAAAGTGTTCTTTATTTACTGAAACTGCACTGCATTTTTCAAAAGATATGAGAAGATTTGCTTTGAGCAATTTTCGAATTATCTTCTTCCTCTGTTTTCAGATGCTTCTCTAATAATATTCTCGAACGCGATGCAAAATAAAATTAAAGTTTTTCATTTTTCATGTGGCTATGAGGCTGGAATCCATTCCGCCAGATACCCTAATTGAAAACTTAATTAAGTGGAAATCAAAAGTTTTTATAACGCATCGTCAGTAATAATAAAATTCACTCTTTGTAGTTCACTTTAACAGTATTCTTTTTATATTATACATTATTTTGCCACATAAAATAAAATTATTTCTATTTCTGCTGACTACGTCCGGGTGTTTAGGTAGTATTTAGAAAATAATTCATCATGTGTTCGGTGGTAGATGAGTCACAAAATCAAGCGAATATATAATTACACATCCATCGGGAATGCATAATGAAGTAAACAACTTCATAACCAAAGTTTGCAACTAATTAAAACACTGTCGTCAAATTATAACCTGAAGATATAAATTTCGGTTCCGTTCGGTTCCATGGATTTTTAAAATTATCAAATGAACGTGCATAAAATTGTAATTAACTTCATAAAAATGCCTTAAATAATATTACCGCATGATAACTGGAAATTTGTTGAAGTCGATTTTAAATTTATTTAACTTTTGTGTTCTGGAAGTTTGCTCTTTATTTTTAACTACGCTTTTCTTACAAAAATTTTCTGGCAATGTTTTTAAACTTGAATTCAGACATCAAATATTAGCCTTAATATACTCTCTTCATTAAGTTAATGTTCTTGCATAATGCATTGTGTGAGTTATGTAAGTTCTTGCCCGAGTAAATTCTGTAACTATAGTGCCATTAGTCTGGAGAGTTTAAAATTTAGCGAATTACGATTTGCGATGTACCTGTTTCTGGAAATATTTATTTTTGCATTCATTTTTAGTGATATAGGTCTAAAAAAGAGGAACAGCGTGTTCTATACAGGGCTATTCTAGCAACAATCAGTACACTTGTGTCCAATTTAAGTACCGATAAACATGATTCGCTGAATGTCGGCCACGGGCAATTAAAATGGACCAACTACTGACACTACGGCCTGCCCCCCCCCCCAAATAAAAGACCATTGCGGTCCCTTACTTGTTTGAATGGGCAGTCGTAAACAGGTGCTATCAGTACCTTATAAGTGATGCTACATAAGTAAATTAAATGGACCTCAGAACTTGCGCTTCAGTGTCTGAAAAAGGGAAGAAAACATTTCCCGGAATCTCAGCCAAGAACTTCATAATGGTAGATATCTGATTTTGCATAGCCATAATATTAAGATTGGTTCAATTTTTGATAAAATGCCTTTATGCTCAAATTCACTTGAAATAAAACGTATGGAAACATGCAGCATTCAAAATATTATTTATAATTTTTTTTAGAATTTATTATAACAATATGCAACATTATTAAATAATGAAACTATCCTACAATTGAAAATTATTGTATAAATATTATTTTCAAATGGTACCAAGTTCGAAATGAAAATACATGGTGATTCTTTACAAAAATGTTATCTAAAAAGTAAAAGAATATATTGTATTTGAATGTCTTAATTTGCGCATTTATTTCTATCTCTGTCCGTTTACATCAATTGTAATATGCCTCCTAACATACTGTTCAAACATCCTGCATCAAATAAAGAAGCGAGTCAAAAAATGTTTGAGATCATGTCATATCTAGGGTGACAAGAACCCGACATTTGTCTTCATATCAAATTCATCAAAACAGAAAATGCAAACAAATACTTTACGGTGCAATGCATCTTTGAACACTTTTGACAAACATGTTTCAACATGGTGCGAAACACACTTCATTTATTTTTTCCGAAGTAAGAAATATCTTTTCTCTATAAAAGAGTTATTTCTGTGGAAGCAAAAGCACAGAGAATATAACGAAGATGGATTTTCAGAATATTCGCTTTCAAGTTTTTTCTATGCATCCTTTCTTTTTTTTTCCAGAGAAAAGACACTGGAGATATATTTCCAAAACGATGAGAAATGGAAAAATACTCTAAATCTGGAGATTAATGATTTTTATTCGTTTATGTGCATTTCCAAGATGATAGCGGGTATTTCTTGATAATCCAAAACCGTTTGTAAAAAGACGGGACAAGTCATTTGGGATGAGAGCGGAAATGAGAAGTGATTTCTCATTTTTCAATATGGCTCTTCGGTTTACGGGGCAGAAATGACAATCTAGGAATATAGGGATGAAATTTATTAAGTCTTTATTTCTCTGTTTTAGGAAAAGGACCGGAGCGATAAAAAAATTCGCTATTTACAGAAACTTGACTGCATTTTTCAAAAGATATGAGACTATTTGCTTTGAGCAATGTTTAAATTATCTTTTTTTCCTCTGTTTTGAAATGATCTTGTTATATTCTCTAACCGGATGCAAAATTAGAAAACGATAAGAAGTTATTCATATTTGTTTTAGAAATGAGTTCCCAAACATAAAAATTCTTAACGTTAGAAATCTTAATTGAAAACTTAACTAATTGGAAAGTCCAAAGGTTCATCTAAGGCTTTGACAAAAACGATAAAGCTCACTTTAGAAGTTTTTCAGAAGATGTGAGATTATTTGCTTTAGGCAAAGTTTAAACCATCATTTTCTCTATTTTGAGACAATTTTCTAATAACAGCCTTTAAACCGATGCTAAATAAATAATCTGGAAAACATTATTTGTATTTACTGTAGATAAAAATTTGAAAACATGGAAGTTTTTAACTTTAGAAGTCTTTTTTGAAAATTTAATTGTGTGGAAAGTCTAAGCGCTCATTAGACTCTTTGATGTTGATAATGAAGCTCGTCCTTTGTAAATGCATTTTGAAGTAGTTATCTTCTTCTATTGTGTAGTGTTTCGGTAATTTTCACAATCTTTAATAACTTTTATTTCTATTAACTATTGCCGGATATTTCTATAATGATTAGAAAATAATTGATGACTTGCTTGTAAATCTGCAATTCGTAGAATCAAGACGAACTCCATGAATTATAGGCACTAAAGTGTATTTTTCAATAATATGAATAAGAACATTTTTAACCTTTTCCCTTACGTCTGTACAGAAACTGTATCAGAATACCTTTTAATTCTACATACGGTCTGTTCTCCTTTTAAGATTAATTACCCTCGCTTGGTCTACGATCACGCGCAGATATTACTTCTTACTCCCCTCGTATCATGACATATGTGACGGATGGATTTATTGCCAATGAGGGCAAGTAAGTAACTCCACAGGCGTCTTAGTTCGCCGCA
This sequence comes from Araneus ventricosus, assembly GCA_013235015.1. NCBI lineage: Eukaryota > Metazoa > Arthropoda > Arachnida > Araneae > Araneidae > Araneus > Araneus ventricosus. The sequence continues at coordinate 62,032 of BGPR01002951.1, forward strand.
GATCTTACTTTTGCATGGCTTTAAAAGGGGAAAAGCACATTCTTGCTTCTCTGCTAAACTTCACTCTCAGTAGGACATTTATATTTCTCCGCTGAATGCCCGCTCTGAAGAGGATATTGTTATTTTTCTGCTGAATGCCCGCTCTGAAGAGGATATTTTTATTTTTCTGCTGAATGCCCTGCTCTGAAGAGGAAAATTTTATTTTTCTGTTGAATGACCACTCTGAAGAGGATATTTTTTGTTTCTCTGCTGAATGCCCGCTCTGAAGAGGATATTTTTGTTTCTCTGCTAAAGTCTCACACTTTAGAGATATTATTCTTTTCCCGTTTAATCATCATTCTTAAGAGGATGTTCTTGTTTTTCCTTTGACTTTCCATTATTTAGACGATATTCTTGTTTTCTGCTAAATTTCTCACTCTTACGAGGGTATTTTGGAATCATTTAATTAAAAGATTAAATCAGAATTTCTATAGCACAGTTCCTAGTATAGATACTTGTTCGAGTTCTCAACTTGAAAAGAAATTTCGGTTTTATAGTCTAAGTAATTAGTTCGTTAAGTTTCAGAATTCCTTTTGATTGTAAAGGTTTTAAATAATTCAAATTCATTTTCCATGCGCCTCACAAGTATCGAAAAGTAAGCAAATCTGAAGATAATGCTGTCGAAGGGTTTTTAATACCTTGAAAATTCTCATTTATATAAGAAGGTCAGATAAGCCATTTAGGATGAAAAGAGAATTGTGAACAATTTCTGATTTCCACATAGACCTTTCAGCTTATGGGACAGAAGTGACAGTGCACCAAGACAGAAGAGAAATTATTATGCCTTTATTTCGTTGTTTTATGAAGAAATCTCTGGATGATAAGATTATTCGTTATTTACTGAAACTTGAATTTTTTTTCAGGAGATTTGAGATCATTTAATTGGGGCACTTTTAAAATCTGCCTTGAGTGACATATAAAGATAGTTCTGAGCCTCGTAAATGGCATCCAATTCATTGAAGAGGAAAACGAAGTCTTTCAATTTATGTTCAAAATTACTTTGGAAACGAGGGAACTACTTTTTTTAGAATCCCTTAAAATTGCAACTTTTTAGTGACTTAAAAGCATTGACAGAACATCATAGCATTCACAGCACTGCTGGGCTTCGTATGCTGCATTTACTTTTAATGCATGTGGATACTTTGCACGGTTTCCAATTTTTGATGTGTACAGAAGGATCACTTATTCTAAAAAATTGTATAATTTAGGAGCGGCTCGTACATAGGGACTGCGGTACTGCAGCACCCCCAGTTTTTTCCTTAATCCAACTTTCCGGACTAACTTCCAACTTTTTCTTTAATCAATTTACTTTTATTTCGCATGCAAATACTTAAATCTATCAACAAACTAACGAAATTTTACATTAAACAATTTCAAATGAAACGCGATGAAAAACTGAGGCAGAAAACTAAGTGCCCTATCTTATTTTTTCGCTACCCGAAGATTATGCGCAAAGGAAAAAGTAACTTCTCAAACGAGAACTGTGGATCCTTCCAGCTCTGAATTCTGACTGCGCAGTGACATTGCGCAAGCTTTCCTCGCGATGTTTCTAAGCTGAAAGGGTACTGTCGAAGTCGACAGTTCCCGTAACATTAGAAACGAAATTTTAAACGTTTCTTCGCCGCGCAAAATTTTTTCGCAAGCCAAAACTTTGAAAATAAACAAGGAGGTGAAAGATAATTAACGAAAAAATAAAAATTTATTTGAAAAAAGTTTTTTATAATAATTAAATTTGAATGAAATTTCTTGCAATCCATACGATTTCTTTCATAATTTTTAGTTATAAGTACTGATGAAATACATACGAGAAATTTTACTAGATACAAATATGTTTTCAAAATTTTCGCGACCTCCCAATATTCTGTACCATCCTATTTAGGAACATGATTCATAGTTTAAGAAACCTCGATTTTGAATAAAACACGGTACTTTTCAAGAAAGAGGATTTCTTAATGTATATTCATAAGTATATTCCATTTTAAATTATCTACTACATGTATCCTATAGATTAATTTATTCTATAACATCTATCTAAAATAGATGTAATAGAATAAATTATTATTTTTTTTTCATCTAGGTTTTTCTGTTACTACATACTGAACTTGGATATTCAGAACTTGAACTTTGCCTTTTAACAATGAAAAAAGAATAAAATATTTTCTGACGCACATAATATTAATCAGGATAGGTTACATGTAGCTGTTTGGATTTCGATGAATAAAACATTTTTTAATCTTCATGCAAGCATCGAGGCAAACTTTGTTTTCATCATTTCGCTTGAAACAAAAAAAAAGAATGGATTTTATTTTTAAGTAACTTTTAATAATACTAATAAATAGTATTTGCTTATGGTTATTTTTATATTTGTTATACTATAACATTTTTTCTTGTTAATTAATAAGAAAATTATTTTATTTTTGTGCAATACTTTCATTTAAATGTTTAACGCAGCTGCGTTAATTTTTAGAAATGTGATAAGCAATATAGGCAACGAAACTGAAAACAAATTTCGAGTTTAATTTTTTTAATAAAATCATTTGTTAATATACTTACGTATTTGAAGGAAAAGTGTTTTAAGTTAATTTATTAAGTGCAAAACTACTAAAAGTTAATGAGAAATAACCAAAAAATGTAAGTGGTACAAATAAGCATTACTGCGCAGTGAAGGATTACAAGTTGCAGCACCCCCAAGATTACATAACACGAGCCGCCACTGCATTTAAGACAGTTATGTCCCGCAGTTTCCTTTGAAACGAAGAACCGATGAAAAGAGAATCGGTATTAAAAAAAAGTGAAAACCGGCTGTGGTATCGGGACAAGCTTTAAAACCGGGATTTATGTCAATTCAATTTACAGCCTCAGAAAACAGAAGTACTAGAAATTAAGTTCACAGAAAAGAAAACTGACAGCTTTCCGAGTAATACTTAAACGATTTTAAGGATCTCAAAAATCCTCCTCAGAACACTCGCATAAAATTTTATATTCCAGTTGTTTTTTGATTAAACGAAACAAAAATGAAAATAACACACGCAAATTCAATGATAATTTTTATTTGTCAAATTCAATAAACAATGCGTATTTGTTGGCCCGCCTTCAGGTCGATTTTAGTGTAAGTCGATAATGATGAGACTTGGCAAAAGCGAAACTCAGGAAATAAATGCTTAACGTCGTTTCCAGAATAAGTCCAATTAGGATTGAATGAATGAATGCACTTCGCGAAGGAGATAAGGAAAACTAACACTTCATTAGACACGATTCCTTAATGCCACTTCCAACAAATGAAGGAGAGTGAGGTCCGGAGAGAGCTAGAAATATAAGCAACGCCATAAATTGTCGTGTGCCAGCTCGAAGAGATAACGCAAAAGAATAATTTAGACGCAGTCAATCGAATTAAGTAAGGGAGGTAAAAATCGCAGAAATGCAAAAGAATTCCCTTTTATACATGGACATTTTAAGCTGTTTATCGATATATGATGCAGATGGTTGAGAATAGATTGAACGTTTTCATTCTATGGATCAATATTTCTCAACCTGTAACTTGCAAAGATATGAAACTAAAAATGGATAATAAACATTAATGTACTAAAATGTCGAAAATAACATTTCTATCAAAAATCTGGAAGTCGAAGCAGAAATCGTCCGTTCAGTTATATTAACGCCCCGTTTTGAAGCAACCCGGAGCCTATTTCGGGACGACCTCGTGATTTTGAACCGCGGTTAGACGACGAAAGCAGAAATCGTAGAAGCTTGAGCCGCCGATTTAAATACTCGAAGTAAATTGTAATTTCTATCACAAACGTTTTGAAAGAATTCTAAGAATTTTCTTTCTTTAGATACGTACTGTGGCTTAATTTCCTTACAGTACAGTTTAAAATGCCTCGAGCTTTTACGATTTGTGCACTGACCTCCAAATTTTGGATTAGAAATATTCTACATTTTAGTACACTATAAAGGCATAATTTTTATTTATTTATTTTTTTTTTTTCGTATTTCAATCGTTAATATCTATATAAATATTCCTCTTGTGTGACTTTCACAAAACGTGTATAGGATTTGGAAAATGTATAGCAATTGATCGATCACGTCATTTCACTTCCCAAACATAAACAAACGAGTACGATTTAATCTGAACCTTCTATTCCACGAGTTAATATTGAATCTTAGCAATGCTGTTAAATATTATCGAAGCAATGAAAGAAGACGAATTGCAAGTGAATCTAGTGAAGAAAGTTTTGAAAGGTGTTCAGGAAAAAGGAAAAATTATTTGTTTCAACATGCTAAGCGTGCTAAGCAGAGGTGAAAATACGGTGCAGTCGCCAAAATGAAATTTTTTTTTGGTCTGTTATTTGCCAAATGTGGTAATCTTGAATCTTTTTTTCCTTTCGGCAAGCTTCTTATCAATGGACGGGATTATGGCAAGCTTGGAGACGAAACCGCACCGTGTTCCTAAGTCTTAACGCTTTTTTTTTTACGATTTTCTTTATATATTTTGAAACTCTTATTTACATTTTTTTGCATTTTCATAATTTTCTAGTTTCATTTCAACACTGAATTGTCTTCTAAATGCTTACAAAATCCATAAAAAGACCTTCTTAAAGGCCAGCATATTTTTTCTTTGCTGATTTAAGTTAAAGCATTAGAAGCAAATCTATTCAGCTCAACCATATGTTTTTGCCAGGATGCAGAGTGTCCTCATTGTAGCGAGCGAAACGAGCAGGATTTGTATAGCAAACCGGGTAGGATTGCGACGCAATGTTCTGGGGATTGGCGGGCGTCAGAGAGCATGGGGGCAGAGCGCCCTAGAATTTCAAAATTCTTCAATATAATCTTTTTATAGCATCTTGTAATCAACTTTTCTAAAAATTACTATCAAAGGGCACATCTTTTATCCAATCAAAACTAAATAAAATGAAACGATTATTTGATAATTAATGTATTGCACTTTCACCAGAAATACACCACTGTAAAATACATCTCCACTAACATAAAACAAATCATGTTAACTAAAAGCGTATAAAAACTAAAAACTGAAGTTAATAAATTCTAATAATACAAAAATAATGCGTCTGTTATAAATATAGGTGAATCAGTACAAAAAATGTATTATGATATTAATTACTATTAATTATTAAATTGATTGGAAGTGAGATACGATTGAATTCAATATGAAAATGCATGTTTCATGTCTAAAAGGTTGAGATAAATTTAAATTTAGGTTGTAGCAAAGAAGCATGTGAACCTGAGAACGTTACCAGATATCAGTGGCGTCTTTGAACGCCCTGGGATATAGTAATTTGACGCCCCATCAGAACCGCGATTAGAAATTTTAGCGCCCGTGGCCCAATGAAAATACCTACCTATTAAAATAATCAAAGGCAAAAAAAATAAACAAAGTAACCGGTTCTCTGATCAGTACCTTAAAATTTTGAAATCTTTTTCTACATTTTCCAGAAATTATAAAAATTTAATTACATCTTTTCTCATCATTTTTCATGACGTCATCGATAATATAAGTAACTTAGATTACACCTATAGTTTAGGGTCTTTTCAATGATTGCCTCTATATGAATGTTTTTTTGAATCGATATACATGTTTATGTAACATTACAAAATCAATGGTTGTCCAGTTAAAAGTCTAATCATAATTTTTATGTTTGGCATATTTAAAATTGCAAGTAAATAAATTTTCTGATTCAAAATTAAAAACAAAACCACTATAGTAAATCTTTGGCGTCTTTACATCAATAGCACCCCTGGGCTACAGCCCAATCAGCCCAGTGGATAAAATGGCCTTGCCAGATATACCAATTTATTTGCTACAACAAAAAACAAACATAAAATGAAAGCACAGTGCTTACTATTGCGAATAAACACTTTTGAGAAAATGAGCGATATTGGCAGCTAGAGAGATGAAAAAAAAGAGAGAGCACACAAAGAGATTTCACCAGTGGTGAATGTACAGAAATTGCTTCCATATGCACAAAATGTTCGATTTCTCGAAAATGGGACTTCTTGGGATTTTTTAAGTAGTCTTGCCAAATTCTGCAGTGTTCGCAATCTTTTTTCTATCTGCACATCTCTACCCCTCGATACTGTTCCTTTTCTTCTCGAAGTTACATCTTAAGAATAGTAGGAATTGGATCTTTACTTGCTAGACCAAAGTGTGAGTAAATAACTTTGAGAAAATGAGGAATATTGCTTCGGAAATTGAGTACAATAGTTGTCTAGGAAATTCATCGTTTCAACAAATATGAATTTTATACATAAAATCAAACTTAGCTCGACATATTCGTTCCACCAACTTTTTAGTAATATTGCGGATTCGTATAGTCCAAAGTTTGCAGCTTTAAACATCTTCTAAGACACAGACTAAATATTGCTTCCGGTATAAATGGTAATGTTCTGTTTTCCAGATGAGATCGAGTTTCTTCTTTTTGATATAACTCACTATTTTTAAGACCACAAAGTCGCGCTTTTCGATGTGCGTCCTATAAATTTATTCCCTTCTGTTGCTCCGTCCATAATGAACGCATATACACTCCTGCTCAAAAAATAAGCAACAAAGGCAAAATTCGGAATAAAACTATTTAATGGATATGCGTGAAAGTTGTACACGAGGTAGGTGTGACATTAATAGACCACATATCAAACAATAAAGCAAAGACAAACAAAAACACATATATTACAGCCGTCGCGGCGCGACAATCCAAATTGGTGCAGAATGTGCAATGGGAACCACACGCTAATAACGGGTATGATACCCTCTAGCTGAAATGCGTGCTTGACAACGGCGAGGCATGCTGGCAATAGTGTCGTTGATCGCTTGTTGTGATAGTAATGCTTGTAAGTAAGGCTTGTTGGGTCTCGTGGAGGGTGCTTGGCGGCACACTGCGACCTAAAATCCGTCTTCCCAACATGTGCCACACATGCTCTTTGGGATTTAGGTCCGGTGATCTAGCAGGCCAGGCCATCTGTGGAATGGTTTCACTCTCCAGATAACTCCGCACCAATCGTGCTCTATGCGGGCGTTATCGTACATAAATATCGCGTCGGTACCCATTGCAGCCATAAAAGGCCGCACAAGAGGGTGTAGGATTTCGCCGCGATATCGGACAGCTGTGCCGGAACCCCCAGCGAACACGTCGAGGTCGGTTCGGCCGTTTGTTGCTATCCCTGCCCAGACAAGTAACCCGCTACCTCTAATGGTCTCTATCGACGATTTTTGGCGCCCCATAGCGTGTCCCTGGATCTCGCCATATCATTGTCCTTCGGGAATCGTTCTGGATGTTAAATCGAGACTCATCCGTAAAGAGTACGTGTCCCCACTGCTCTGGTGTCGAACTGCGATGTTCGCGGGTCCAATGCAACCGCGATCCGCAATGGACTGGGGATAAAGGCACACAAACAACAGATCGTCGTGCGAACAGTCCTCCTTCATGCAGTCTGCGCGATACAGTTTGGCGGGATATGGGCCTTCCTGCAGCAGCAGAGGGCTGCGACGCCAGCTGTCGCGCTGTTAGTGTCCTCCGGCGTCTGGCACATTGCAACAGGTAGCGATCGTCTGCCGTTGTGGTGATTCTCCGGCGTCCAGACCCACGTCTTCAACTGGCGTTTTGATCCCTTTGGTAGTGGTTCCACAGCCTATGGATGACACTACGAAGCACATTCAGATCTCTGGCAACAGCAGATTGTCTTGCACCAGCTTGCAACATACCGACAGCCCTACAACGTATCTCATCGTGCGAATGGTTTCTTCTACTCATGCTTTCCGCTTTGGCTATTTCGGATTCCGCGGAACTAGCGCTGCTTGCGAACTGAAGCATAGGTCCGGCAAGCCCCTTTTTATGGCGTATCGGTCTGCCCGGGGGATTGCGTTTCATGCTAATTTTGGTTGCCTATTTGCATTCGGCGATGCAACCTCTACCTCATATGCAAATTGCGCGTTTTAATTCACTGTTTTGCATTTGTACCGCGCCTTTTCGTGTTTGTTGCTTATTTTTGGTGAAGGGGTATATATATCAAGAAAAAAGAATTTGAAATAACAGAATCACAACAAAAACTTACAAATTTACATTAGCACTTCGTAAGAGTTTAGGAATTTCATGTATAGAATACGAAAGAATTTACAAAATATTTTATATTACAAAGGGTTTTTTTGATAAAAACGGAAAGAGGAAGAAAATAAAGCATACAATTGAGACAAAATATACAGGGTGTTCATTAATTATTGTCGGGGTTTCCGTACCTCATAACTTTCGAATAAAAAATATTACGCAAAAACCGATTACGTATTCGTAAATTACAACTCAAAGAATATTATTAATGATATTAAAAAGATTAATGAATTTGCACATGGCTGCCCTTCGTGGCTCGTAACACATCGAGACGAAATTCGATTTCCCTCCAAGTGTTCTCCAGCATTTGTGGGGTAACATTTTGGATCGCAGTAACAATTCTGCGCTTCAGTTCATCAAGGGAGGGCACAGGAGTCTTGTACACAATGTTCTTGACAATCTCGTCTCGTTGATTTTCGTGGACTGCGAGTAAACGTTTCTTGGATGCGATCAACATTTTCCTGCGAAGTGCTCGGTCTTCCCGCTCCCTTTCGGTGTAGAACGCTACCAGTTTCCTGAAATTGTGTTAACCAGCGATAGATAGAATTTCTTGTACGTGGTCCTGAAGCGAAGTTGAGTAGTTATGACTGATTTAGTTTCGAAAAACCACAATACACACATTGCTTTTTCTTGCACGGTCGCCATTTTTATTTATGACGTCATAATTACCTAGACTGCAAATGCGCTAAGATCGCATTGTTGCCACGTAAAATTCTTCGAGTTGTAATTTACGAATACGTAATCGGTTTTTGCGTAATATTTTTTATTCGAAAGTTATGAGGTACGGAAACCCCGACAATAATTAATGAACACCCTGTATTATACCAATGTAATTCAATAATAATCCGTATTTTTATTTTCTCTAGCATCAAATTGACTACAGAGATGTGCAGTGTAGGGCAATAATGAAGAGAGATGGGTAAAAGCCAAGCTAAGGAAGTGATAAGGAGGGAAGGAAAGTAAACACTTCATTAAACACGGCTCCTTAATGTCGTTTTCAACAAATGACTGAGGATGCGGGGCAAGGAGAAATATAAATATAGGCACCAACATAAATTGCCATCTCAGAGAGATAATATGGGACAAAATTTTAGAGGCAGTCAATATAATTGATATAGAAGTGCCAAGGATGGCTCTTCATGGATGGGGATAATTTTACTTGTAAGTACCGATACAGAATATAAAAGGTTGAAATTTCATGGAGATTTTATTCATTTTATCAATATAAAGGTAAAGATTTTCAGGTTCTTCGCAAAGAAATGTAAAGAAATATTATTGTTTTTAGGAAATTTGTATGAGTCATTTTGTTTATTTATATGAGTGATGGTGAAATAATATAGACACAATTAGTTTGAAATGCTTAACTTAAAAATTAAATATTTTCCAAACGATTTAATGGTACTAATATTCTGAGATTCAATTTTTGCGCTGAAACTAATTTGAGTATGTACTTTACGGCTTTTTTGGGGTTAATATCGCACTTTCTTAGATGCTCCGTAACATATTCTGCTAATTTTCGAACACTAAGCATATTTAAAATAATGTCGATTCATATGGCCTGCTGAGGAAAAGAAAATTCAAATTACAGTACAACCCCGATTAACCAAACTAAAGCGGGAGTGCGTTTCGGTTAAGCTCTGAATATCTATTACTATTTTGTATCTAATTACAGTAAGCAATTCTAAATGTTTTGAGTGTAAAACGAATTCAAACTCTCTTTCACTCATTTTCTTTATTCAAGTTAACTCTCCATCAGTCGGGCGCACCGCTGAGTTCAAGCGCGATGCACCTGGCAGGCAAAAGTAAACAATGTCGTGATTAATATTGTTAATACACAATAATTTTAATTTTAGAATTCTAAAATGAATCACTGACCTTCTGGCGGAGTCTTAAAAGAAAAATGCGGGGATATCGTTGCAAAATATCTCGCCTTCGTGATTATTTCCGCGCAATAGGTACAGTACGTGTTTTTTTGGATTTGAGTTGGCTAACCCGAGTTCGGTAATCCGTGGTTTTACTGTAACTGCATGAAATAATATATAAATTAATTCATTTTTGCAAAGTTTACAATTTAGTATGACTAAAAATTTGTTTTACATAATTAAAGTATTATTTCGTTTGTTTTCCGAAAAAGATGGAGTGAAAAACTTTTTTGCAAGAGCGTGATGGTTTATTATTATTGCACCACATGCACACAGATTTCCGTTTGCAGGGTTTCGTCCGAACATTAATGCAGATCTACAATTTTGCTTTAACGACAGCATATCCAATTTCATCCGTTTAACTAATTGCGCTTCTGAGTTATCGCGTGGGCATAAAGACATAATTTTAAAAAAAAGTTTTTTTCGAATTAAAGGTGGTTTAAATCGTCAAAATCTCATGGCAGATTTTTTATGAGTAGAATTTCTCTGTTTATATACTCCACATGTGAGAAAATAAAAAAATTCTATCGTTGATTCAATTTAAAATAAAATTTCACACTATTCTGTATAAATGCCCGATTTGAAGCTACAATAAGAGGGTGTCGTCGCTTAACAAGCAACACCACGTATCAAAGTTTTTCAAATTTTACAAGAGAAAGAGAAAAATGAATTTTTCGCAACCAATAAAGAATGTTTATGATTTTTTTTCACATGTGGTATGAACTTGTGGTCTCATGTCCATACCAAGTGTGAAAAAATCAGAAATATTTGTTATTTGTTGGAAAAATTCAGCATTTTTTCCCTCTTGCGAAATTTTGAGAAAAGAGATAGGTGAAGTTACTTGTCAAGCGACGATTTGTAGTAAAGATATCTGCAGTCCAAACAGAACGATGCTTATCAATTTGGCAGAAACTCTCCAGACAGCAGCGTTCAAATAGCTATTGATGTTTCGAATCGCGGATCAACAAATTTCGGTCGTAAAAATTTCAAAGCACTTGTGAACTGGATTATTCATCATCAACGATAATCACCACATTTACGAAAATTCACCCGAGACCACTTAAGTTAACGACTGACCTAAATTCAGCTCTCGTGTTATTCATTCTAATCAAATTATTGTCGGTAAACTTTCCGCTGTTTTGATTACAGTTGCGTTGAATTGATAATTACATTTAGTGATATATTAAACGCGCCAAGTTTTCATTAATCATTACATATTTTCGCTTTTTGTCGTTCATTTGATGAAAATATTTAAAAATTGAAAAATGGCAAGTGAAATTCTGGCATTTACCAAACGTATCAACAATTTTGTAAAGATTTATATAATTGATACCACTTTTATAATAATTGGTATTAATTATTACATAATTAATACCAATTATTATGTAATAATTGATATAATAACTGGTATTAATGAATTAATAATATCAATTATTAAGTGATTAATACCAATTATTAATAAATTATTATATAATAATTGGTATCATTAATTAATTTTTATCTACTCAGTCCAGAAATATAATTAAAAAGCAAGGGGGATTGTGTTATAAAAATATATTGCTGAAATTGGGAGAGGAAAATTCGTTTTGTTAAAAAAATTGTGTTTGTTGACGAATTATATTTTTAAAAAATTGGAGCAAAAATGATGATGTAACCATCGTTTATATTGGAAAACGATCAAAATTATATTTTTCTCAACAGTATTAGCGGCAAAAATTGGACAAATATCATTACAAGAAAAACAAGATTAAAACTGATATAGAACGCAATTTACTAAATAATAAAGGTTTTATTGATAAATAATAAAGCTTTAGAAATACAGAGATTGATTTTCTCAACTCGTCGCACATAATTCAAACTATTGTGTAAATAGATTGGAATACATAAATCGAATTCGTCAATCTCAATTATTTAACATTGTAAAGCAAACCAATTTTTATTTCCAATAGTTTTCATCAAAGATATAAAAGATGATAAACATTATTTTAAGCCTTGAGTACAGAAAACTAAACAGAAAGATGTGTACTGTTGTCAAACGAGAAGCAGTCTCATTTCGCCGGCAAAAATACCAGTAGGAACTTCGGAGGAACGGTCCCAAGGTATGCTCAAATATTTAATATCAGTAAATGCTAATCGAGGCATATTGCGATTGTCTTGAGCTCAAATTACCTTTCCTTCAGCAAGGGCAAAGTAATATTTATTCATTCATTTCAAAGATGCTCTTCCAAATATCAGTTAAATATATTTTGCCAGTATATATAATTTAACCTGAAGGAGCTTAGACTTTAAATTCCTCACCATGTGCCAAGTATTTTATGCAATTTAAAGACAATTTATTCTTTTGGGTGATTCTGATCATTTTACAACTATTTCCGGTAGATATTTGCCCTATTATATTCTGATGCGTGATCAGATGAAGAGGACTGCACCTGAGCGGCACTTCTCTCTCCAAACTTACGCAGCCAACTAGTTGAAAATATTTCTTGCAGAAACCAATTTGTCTTCTCACTCAGTTGAGGAGATTTTTTTAGTAGTGCTGAAAACTGACAATGAATGTTTTGAGGTGTTAATAGTTGAAAAATGTAGTATGTGTGGTAAAATGTCGTAAATAAAAGTATTTGTTAAAGTCAATGATATCTAAAGTTATAAAAGCATTGATTATATATTTTAAAAATTAAAAATGAAAGAAGTCCACATTTGTACTTTTAAAAGTGATTATTATTATTCACCTTGAAAATCTATAAAAATACATAAATTACGTGAAAAGATAGCGAAAGGCGATGCACATTTTTATACAAGAACTTTTATTATAGAAAATATTAAAGTAATACATGAGTTTTATTTTTTAATTTATATTAATTTATACAAAAATATAAATTATTAATCCTTTATGCTTTAAAATACGTTGTACTTTTGATGGAAAACAAATATTATTATATTTATTTTTTACCCAAAAGGTGTTAGGAATAGAAAATACGAAGATTTTAAATTAATAATGGTTCATTTATTTTAATTTTACATGAAACGAATTAAGGCAAACTAAAATATTAATATAAGTTTAAACAAATATTGTAATATATTAAATACGTATTCGCTCAGTAGCTGCTCATCCATCCACTAATTCCCAGAAATAGTTAGATAAGAAGTTGCATTTTTATTAATAGGACTTTTATCATTAATTTCAACTGTTTTCAACTCTATTCAAATGCAAAGCGCCATTTTGCAATAAACTGACCACCTAAATTCTTTTTATAGACTTTAACGCGATGACTTTGAAAGAAACTGTCCTTTGTTAGTGGATGATGCGTTGGCGTCTCATTCAACAGCTTTACGAAGCCATTATTATTTAATCTTTCAACTCTTCATTTCCCCTTCCATCGTTAGTTTTAAGAATAAATCAAGTAGATCCTCCAAACTGTTCCACAGCTTTGTCGGTAGTGTAATTTAATCGCTTACGTCATCAGTCTATCCACCTACCATCAGTGTAAATCAAGGGTTCTCAACCTTTTTTCCCTCGCGTACCCCTTGATTAGTCTTTTCATTTTCGCGTACCCCCTATACTGTCATCCGTCTATGCAAAGAAGTTTTCATCAATAACATTAAGGGCTTAGCAGTGGTGTGGCCGCAAAATAAGCACTGCCGGAAGGCTCTAAAAACAGTGCCGGGACGCTCTTTAATCTGGGTGACAAAAATCGAGCTTTTTAAGGACGATTTCACCATTTTTTTTTCTCATTTATTTCTCTTGAAAAAAGCAGTTGCGTTCCGGTTCCACTACACCCCTAGGGCTTAAATAAGCTTAAGAGTCAAATAACGCGAATTATTGGCATTTGCAGAACTTATTTTTAATTTTATATTTTATTCCAATTTTAAAATAGTATTAGTTAAACGGCAAAATAAATAAAAACAGTATTATAATAATTTCACATTAACTTATAAGGTTAGCTAAAAACATTACTCTTTGTAATAATCAGTTATTCAAGTGCAAGAAAATTTTCAATGCGATCCTTGAGCTTGTTTCATGGAGCTGAGTTTTATACAATTGGGTTCAAATGAAGGAAGATATAATCTCATGTCTGGAGCTGCTTAATGGCATTAGGCATGGGGCGGCGTTCTGTCTAGAGCTGCATCAAGCTTATTTCGATATTTATTCTTAATATAGGTATAAGACGAGAATGCTCTTTGCACAAGTTCTGTTTTCGTGAAAGGTGTTAAATATTTTATTGCTTTAACACCGAGTTTTTGGTACTCTTCTTTCACTGCTACCCGAAATCAATCAAATTTCTTTTTTAAAATTCAGATTCTAATGAAGAATCAGTGGAAAGTTCAATTAATTTTTTTCAGAAATTGTTAATTTTTCAGCTTTTTGAAAAAACGTTTCGTTGAATGGATTTAAAATCCACATATCTGCATCACTACGGTTTGGAAAATATTGTCTGAATGACAACTTAAATCCTTTTAAATGTGATACTATACTAGCTTTTACTTGTTTTGTTAATTTACGTTCGTTCTCAGATAAAAAGCTGTGAAGTGTCTCAAAAACTTCATACTGTTTTTTTAAATACAGTATTCCCAAAAATTCAGCTAACTTAATCATAGACTCGATTTTGTCAGTTACATTAAAAATGGTCACAGAATGGTTCTGCAATCCTAAATTAACCCCTTAACATACATTGACGACTCTGACACGCGCATCGAATTACAGAAGTTTTGCTATTGAAATCCGTATTTAAGTCAACATAACAATTAATTTTAAATACAAAATCCCCTGGACACGCTTAAATGCCTCAAGAATTCTTTGCCATCTTAAATAGATGGAAATAATAATAAATTTCCCAAACGGGTGGTGGCATCTTATTAGGGGGTTAAATAAAATCGTATGCCAATGGGTTAAGTTTATTTATTTCTGAAAAAATGTCAGATAAGTACGCAAGCTGCTGCAATCATTCACTTTCATAAAATTTAGAACTCAACGTAAAAGGGTGGTCTTCAAAAAACATATGAACTTCATGTCTCAGTTCAAACAATTATATAAGTACATTTCCTCGCGAAAGCCATCTCACTTCTGTGTGCAAAAGTAACGTAGTATGTAGGCTGCCCATGTCTCCACACAAAAATTTGAACTATTGGGTGTTAGATGAATTAGCCGGTAAATGGAGCATTAGTAAAGATGGTTTCATGCTGCCTTTTGATAATATCTCTCCACAAACAACACAGAGTGGCTTTGGACAATCTTCATCACCCGTGACGGAAAATCCATATTTTAAGTATTCGTTAGAGTATTTTCTCTTCTTCGGAGGCGCACTGATGTTTTGAGTTTTTTTTAAAACAAAATCAATTTTATTTCTTACCTGAACAGGCCAATCAGTCGGCCTTTGCACTTCATGTTTATCATCTTGTTGATCCACAGTTATCTCCATGCCAAATCGGTGGTTCGAATTTCAGTTCTGGATGCCGATCTCTTAAGAGTTCCAGTTTTCAATCACCTGTCCATTTTGAGAAATCAAACAATATCGAATTGAAGTCACGCTAAAGATAAGCACTTCAATAGAGCATGCATAGCCTACAAACACCAGTTTTGTGCCAACAAACCAAACCAAACAAATTGAGCACCCATAAAACATAAAGCTTGATTTATCCGAACAGTCGTTATTCATTATGCATCCCAATAGAGCAATTAATGATGTCTGCGTTTAATAATTGCTTTTAATAAAAACGTCAAAACAAGAATCTTTGAGAGGCTTCCGGATTGCTCTCGATAAGCCTAAACTAGAAGAACAAATATAACCAGCGGGAGTGGCCTCCCATAAACGTTCTCGTATACTTCTCAAAAATTTGTCATTTCCCCTCCCCCTGCGTGGATAAAAAATTTGAACCTACTGTAACCTAGAATGCAATGACTATCAGAAGGTTTTTCATTGTAGATTATAGCGATTGTAAAATATTTACCTGAAGAATCAAATTCAAAGAGATGCGTATGTTTTAAAAATTAGCAATATTTATTTTCTAGCAAGCTGCGCTAATGCATGCACAGAGATTAATTACTTCCAGTGTGCAAGCAAAAACTAGGTAAAGAATCAATTTCAAAGAGATGCTTAACGATTTTCCGCTCTTGAACGGCTCACGGACAAACTGACGCAATTCGCTCCATAGCTTTCGCATGCACAGAAGATTGCTTCCAGTACGTATGCGCGTGGAGATAAGGATTATTTTCAAAAGTAAATTATACAGACCGACAGACAGCCAACCATTGGATGGATTTCGCCCAAAATTTTATACGGACCTACATTAATGACGATAAAACTGTGTACCAAATTTTATCCATCTAGCTATTCAAGTTTTTGAGTTATAGTGTTCACATGACCGCGGACATACAAGAAGACAGACTTCCCGTTGACGGATTTTGTCCAAAATTTGATAGAAACTTACAAATTATGTGTAAAGATCGCATACCAAATTTCATCCCAGTAGCTGCAATAGTGTTTGAGTTATTGTGTTTACAGACACACAGACAGACATAATTCCAAAATTGTGTTTTTCGGACTCAAGGAGGTTTAAAACGTGGAGATTCGTCAAAATCTCGAGTTCGAATTTTTTGACGATTACGATACTTTCTCTTTGTATACTTCGTATACGAGAAAGTAAAAAGCTTTTACTTTTCACACGAACTTAGGAAATCAAAATACTGTAACTTTTTTTGATCCTTTATATTTTCTTGTGTCCGTCATTACCGACTTTGATTTCGCTTACCCCTAAGGTACCACAGAATGAGAACATCTGGTGTAAATGAGAGGAGGGAATCAAATTTCCATTATTTTACCACCGCAGTTCTAATATCTAATAAATCTAGCATATCTAATAAATCTATGAGCCTAGGACTCATAATAAAAGAGTGGCATCTTCTATTAGTCAAAGTCACCTACATATTGCTTGCATATGTAGTACGTACCACAAAATTTAGCTCCTGAGCACAGGTGTCTTAGTTTCAATTTTTTCGGTGGGTTTCTTTTCTGAAGGACTTTTGGGGTAACTGGCCCAAACATACATTTGTATTTTGCTTGGAGGGAAACCAGGAGAACATCCAGCATCCAGCACCACCACAGTGAGCAAACGTTGTGCACATCCATCTACTAGTTTTTGAAAAATGCCGCTTAAGAGAGCAACTAGAAGATAGAACCCATAACCTTCTTCCTTCGACTTTCATTTCTTAGCCATGCCTTGAATTAACCCATTAACCCTCGGACTCCTTATCCCGCGATTTCCGCGGGTAGGAAGTAAGTCTATTTTCTGCCGCATCCTGCGATTTTCACAAGCCATTGTGCTTAATCTGTATTACTACAGCCTCGAATCGTATTATACTAATAAAGTCTTGCCTATAAATAACAATTCGCTTCGTTCAACCGTATATGAACATGTTTGCAAACGTTGCATCTAAATAGGGACTTTGAAAAAGTCGGCGATCAGAGGGTTAAGTCACCGGCGGGTCCAGTCAACTTATTTTAGAGGTTTCTCAAAATTCTTAGAAAATTGTTTTAAAGAAAAAAAAACCGACGCTCTCTGAAACAAATTATTAAAAGTTTGATACAGACATGTTTTGACTGATTCTAAAAATTCGTACGCAAGAAATGAACAGTGCTAACGAAATAGGAATAACTTTTATGGTGATGCAGGCGAAGATTGAATATCGCCGCTGTTATATCAAAAAGGCGGAGGTCAAATTGATCGGGACATTTTATTGACGCAAAGTACTTGAACAGATTAGCAGGTATTGCAGGTACTAAAATACATGAAAACAGGATTCATTTCAACCACTTTCGCTGGCCTCCCCTCCCGGTCACTGCGCCAATGGCATTGAATGAATGTGTGTCGTAGGAAATCCGGTAATATTGGAAAAGTATCGACACAGGAGTCAACTGTCAATAAATATCCCATATTGCTCGTTTTCCTGTAACTCGCATTCTCACAACGCGAGACTACTGAACCACGTCACGTGGGAGTTTACTGTACTAAATTTATATATTCAAATCGTCACTAATTATTCTATATTTGATACCGCGCTCAGCTTTATTATTCGTTTGAACATAAAAGCGTCTTTTAAGTCAATAAATTGAATAAGTTTCTTAAACTGGAAAATTAAGAAAGATACAGCGAATTTCTCTCGCTAAAGGCGAACATAATCGCCCATGAATATTCTTACAAACAGACGGATGAAAAACTGCATACAAGAAAAACTCGCATTTAGTCTATTTCTTCCCTCCATCCTAATCGACTAGTCGCCTCGCCAGCTGTTTCGAAGCCATTTTTATTGACCAATAAACGGTCAGCCAGACGCAAAGGTGGTCAAGACTCTTTGTCCAGTCCCATTTATGGCGGCTACGTGGGCCGAGGCAGATTTAATGAAAGAAATTTTCCTCGGATGCCACCAACGGTTCGTCCGAGGAAAGAGAAAGAGCAGAGAGGGAGAAAGAAGCACTGCGTGGATGCAAGTAAAGAAAAATCTCGTCTCTTCCTGATACTTTCTCTTCTCTGGACTTAGTCTAGAAGCTTAGGGAACACTGAGAGTGGAAGATTTGAACTCTTGAGTTCATTTTTAAGTCTGTATGCTCAAATGTCTTTGTCCTTATGAGGTCTGGACGCTTTTGCGCAATTCGTAATGAATTAGAGATTGGAAAAAGTCATTTTCAGCCTGCAGTATTTCCCCTGACAGTGTATGTGTGTAGTGGGGAGTGGGTTAAATTTGTTTATGCACTTAAATTGTCTTCTGTTTATATAAATAGGTTTATTTCTAATACAATAGTGCATTGGACTCTCTAATTACACTGCATAGTGTTGTTTTATCATTATCAATTTGACAAATCTCATGCATGATGAAGAGGAATAAAATATTTAACTGCTGCATTCTATTAATTATCTAATTTAATTATCAAATTATATGATTAATATAATTCAATAATTAAATTATTGCATTGTATAATACTGTTTTATCATTTAATAATGATTTGGATATGTCGAATCTGAACATTTGATGGAAAAGAATAGCATTATTAATTTTACGATATTTTATTTAGTTATCTTTATTTAAGGATACACTAAATTATTTTAATTTAGAATACAGTAAATCAGAAAATGTTAATCAGCACTTTTAAACGCAGGTATTATTTACAGTTGCAAGGATTTACACATTTATCGTTCGGTTTCCATTTAATCTTTTATATTATAAGCTGAGAAGTGATACTTGATCCTACTATTAGAAATATTTTCTTCATAAAAATAGTCATTTAATTATATTTTAATCGCCAAGGGATCATTGCTCGTCACTTCCAGTTCTTCAGTAATCAGAAACTATAAATTCCTGTTCCAATGATCTTATTTTCAGATTTTTTTTCGCCGCTTCCATTTGGTCCCGGCTGAAAAATTTAAAGTTAGCGAGAAATAAATAAACAAATGTGTCTAGACATAGTAATTTGTGTTTTGTAATCTCTTCTCTGATGTGTTTCTATCGCCAGAAAAATTGGAAAAAGTTACCAAGTATTTTGTTTTGAACTAAATTATTCATAATTCTCACAATAAATCGTGTCAATTTCATGATACACCTAACGCTTCGCTGATTAACTATATTATGCTTTGAATAAATAAGTTTCAACTTGTAAAATGTATCATCTTAGTTATTTATTGATTGATATGATTTTGAAATAAAGTCAATTAACGTTGAAAAGTACATTCGCGAAAAAAAAAAACAAGAACCACCCAGCATTATTCCGCAATCGTTTATCAGAAATTAAAACAAAAGGTACCAAATTGCAGGAAATAATGTCTACTAAACGATTCTATATATAAAAATTTCATAAGGGGTCGTCTACATATTTATAATTGCACTAACTGCAAAATTTTCAATGGCAACACCCATTTTTGATGACATAAATAAATTTCTTATCAAAAAAGACAACAAAATATCAATTTTTGTTAATTGACCATTAAAAGATAGGAAGATATTCGACATTTTGTGTTAGAGATATAAAAGGGGCCGGCTCCATATTTCGATAGTGAAACTCGCTGCTTGTGTTTAAATATCGGTGGTAGAAGTTTAACTTATTTCGCTCTTTGAACGTCATCTTAAAAGTTACAATGTATTTTTTACAATCGATAAATAATAGATCAATTACAAAATTCTGCAAAAATGAAATTTTCTCAAAAAATATGATTTTGATCCATATGTATTACATTATTAAATGACAGAAAGATGTTACCTTTTTTAAATATATGGACGCCTCCAAAGTACAACGTTTTACAGAGAAGATAGAAAATTTAATGTAACTTAAAATTTTTTTTGAATAAGCTGAAATTTTGCATGGTCTTATTAAATAGCCTTCTGCATCGATTATTGTTAAAATTTGGGGTGTTGCCACTCAAATATTTTTAAACATCAAATTTAATAAAATATTCCCTGTCTTCAAAATTATTTTAAAATCAAAAGTATAGGTTCAGACTAGGTTACTACTTCATATTAATACATCGAAAATGTTTTCGGTCAATAACTATATTATATCTCAAGATATCAACAAAAATTTAAAATTTTAATTTAACATTGGAGTCTCAAAATTTTATTGGCTTATGGTTTCGAAACAAATAAAGTTTCAATGATAAAAGTTGGATTCCGAGCATAACTTCTGATGCAGTTTTGAAATCCATTGAAAAGAAATGGGTGTTGTCATTGGAAATTTTGCAGTTAGTGCAATTATAAATATGTAGACGACCTCTTGTGAACTTTTGAAATATAGAATCGTTTAGTAGACGTTATTTCCTGCAACCTTTTGTTTTAAATTCCGATGAGCGATGGCAAAATAATGTTGGGTGGTTCGGATTTTTTTCCCTCGACTGTACATACCATACTGCAGAGAAGAGAATGGCTCTTTCTGTTGTGTAAAAGCGATCGGCTTTATCAACATTTCATTATGTTTGTAATTGCAGATAGTCAAGATAGTATCCAAGCGTTTCCAGAAAGTAATTATCATTTTGGTACAAACTTTTAGCAGAAGAATTTAAGTGTTAAAGAAATTAGTACACCTTAAATTAATTTCTTTTTCCGCCATTAGTAATCATTTTCCTACTTCGTATTCAGTCATTTTTTCAAGAGCACTGAAATTTACGATTTTTGCACACTTTTAATTTAACTTGACTTGTTTCATGCTTGTAAGGATGGAATTTCGTGATCGATTTTTCACTCGCTTCCTGATGCGTTAGAGGTTTGGAATTCTATACACTTTTGTGCTCTCGATGACAGCACACTATTTTAATATTTACATACCTTAACTACCAGTTAGATCTGGGAGTGGGAATAACTGGGAGTGAATTTGGAAAGATAATTGATTTCAAGATTCACAATATTTATAATAATGAATTATAAATTAAAGACTAAACCAGCGGGAGTGGTCTCCCCTAAACTTTCTCGTATACTTTCTAAGTGGAGATTCGTAGTGGAGATACTTTCTCTTTGTATACTTCGTATACGAGAAAGTAAAACAAAAAAAAAAAACCTGAAATCAAATATCTGTTGCCACGTTTCAAAAAAATATTACTTTGAAGCAGGCGCGATAAAATAGGCAATACAATGAATACTAAAGCGAAAATTCTGCTTTGGAATTGAATTCCCAAGAAAACAATTTATACTACCACAACCGTAACAATTGCAAAAGCGCGTGAATAAAAGATTTGCTGAATAATGAGATCGGTTTGATTTACAACAATAAAAAAATTTTAACAATTGATGCTTGAAAACATTATTTATTGTTGTAAATGCTACTACCAATACGCATGCGCATGAGAATCGGATTAAAAGAAATTGAATATGCAATTTGAACGCCTCTTTTTGACGGATTTGGCCCAAACTTTTATACGGACCTACATTCATAACGATAAAACTGTGTGCCAAATTTTATCCATTTAGCTATTCAAGTTTTTGAGTTATAGCATTCACATGACCGTGGACATACAAATAGACAGACTTCCCGTCGACGGATTTTGTCCAAAATTTGATAGAAACCTACAAATTATGTTTAAAGACCACATACCAAATTTCATCCCCGTAGCTCTAATAGTTTTCGAGTTATCGTGTTCACAGACAGACACACACACAGACAGACATACAGACATAATTCCAATATTGTGTTTTTCGGACTCAGGGAGGTCTAAAACGTGGAGATCCGTCAAAATATCGAGTTCGAATTTTTTGACGATTACAATACTTTCTCTTTGTATACTTCATATACGAGAAAGTAAAAAAGAAATTAATTAAAATAAAAACGTATTCTACTTTTTAGTACACTAATAAAAGTACGTCATTTAAAATCTTTTTTATTAAATTTATTTCAACATAATAATGACTGATGATTAGACTTGTACATTTCACATTATTCTAGAATACAAAGAGCAGTCTATGGAATGACTGCATCAATACCATTGTCTGAAGACGAAAAAATCATGCACAGTGTCTTCTTGAATACAAGATTTTTTTTTCTTTTTCCTTTCTTGTTAGTTGACTTTTTGCACAGAGGTGAGGCCATACATGCCTTGAATAAATATGATATTCTCGACTAAACTCTGCAATAAAAACTGTGAGAAGGCGCATGCGTGCTTAGTCCTGGGTTTTGTTGTTTCCCGTAGAGGCTTATTTTGCAATTTGGCTGGAAGCTGTTATCCTCAGCCGGTGCCGAATGACAAAATTATTTTTGCATATCAAGGGAACCTTTGGAGGGCAGTGTTAGGGCTATGACGGAATTGTGAAACATGTGGTGCGGCAGTTGCTATCGTCACTGGCATGGCCATTCTTTAAAAGCAGAATGAATAAAACCTGATTACGAGATATGAAATGAACTTTACTAATAGCGGCATAGTAATTTAAAATTTTCTCCTAAATAAACATAAAATTATTCTATTAAAAGTTTATGTATTTTATAATAATAAAGAGTTTTTACTTAGCCTATTACTCAGATGAAACTTCTATTGACATTTTTATCAAGTATTTACTCAACATCCAATGCTTGCTGATTTCATAAAAGTTCCGGCAGATTTTCATAGAATTCAATTACATACAAATCTGCTTGATACAGCGATGCAAATTCACGATAATCCTGGCCTAAGATTTAGCCCAACGATATGAACACGCGGTCGATAATAAAAAAGTAGCCATATATAAAACAGTTTTAATAAATCTTTTGTTTCTTGCTTTATTTCTTAGAAACTTTAATGACCATAATTATTTATTACGAAGCATAAAATTTTCCAATGACAGATAATTAATCGAGTTTAAACCATTTTGTGTATTTTTAGATTTTCTAGATAAATATATACAGTCTAACAGATTTAATCGAAATCTAGTTTGAATCCGTTTTTCAGGCAACACTCAATGAAGTTAGAATGCTTGAATTTCGCACATATTTTTTACAGATATTAGCCAGTGGATTTAGAGACACTCGAAAATTCGAAGAAGTAATATATTCCACGCTGAAAAGCACTTATAGTTAAAAATAATTCCAAACACTTGTGAAAGGAGATAAGTATTCTGAAGAATAAAAAAAAACTTTCAACTCTCTTGGTTCAATTTTGGAAGTAATCACTGAGAATAATACTTCTTCTCGAGTAGAAATGTAGCGGAGGCAATATGCTAAATTTTGAAAAGAAAAATAATTTCACCTCTTTTTTCCTGTATGCCTCTTCTGCAGACCTAATTATATTCACCCCACTAAAGCCTCTGGAGCTGAAATCGGAAGGCCCCTTTCTGGTTTGGGTGGGAAATAAGGCAAGGTGCGAAATTCTGAAAATCCTGAAATAGAAAGCAGAAAAATGAAAAGACATGAAAACAATGCTTGACCGTTAGGAAGAGAAACTACAAGTAAGGTAATAAAAAAAACCCTTTAGTTTCGAGCCTCTAGTCCGAAAGATTGTAGCAAGGTAATGTTTAGGTTTGATTAATCTGCCTTGTCTTCGTCTGGCTTGATTTCACCAGCCGTTGGATTATGCACTTAACGATTTTGACATCATGCAATGCGCAGAAAGCATGCTAGCCTAAAAAAATTATCATTGTAATGTAAGCGAAAGAGAAAATTCTGATTTGGAAGTAATGTCCAAAGAAAGCAATTATTTTTATCATATTAATAAAAGAAAATATAAGAAACGAATAGTGTCTAATACTAATATACCTAAAAGATGATACGAATTTCATCAATTTCTCACTCATCTTTTTAGCAATAAAAAATTTCTACTATCAGAAAAATTTCGAAAGTAATGTTTGGTGAGATTTCTGAGCATTATTTAGGAGACTTCCAAAATTGTTATAAATAAAATAAAATTGTTAACTTATATGTAAGAAATAATTTCAGAAAAAGCCACTTTTTTTTGTAAGCATGGTGCCTTTCTTTTCTTGGCAGCAATATTTCTTGAAAGCTGCAATATCGCAATTTTTCCCAAAAGAATTAAATTACCGAAATAAAAAGTGAAAAAGGGCACTTTTTTGCTCTAAAATACAATAGAATTTACAAATAAGTACTTTCTCTTCAGCAATTCATCATTAATTTTTTATGACAAAAGAATTTCAACGACAATCCAGAATAATTTTTTATCGTCATATGTATCTCGTAACTCATTATTTCGCAACAGAAATTCTTATGAAAGAAACGATTGTAAGTATCTAAAAATAGAGTTATTAGGAAAGAAAATTAGGAAGATGCAGGACAAAAAAAATAAATAAATGTCCTTTATATTAGGTGGAAGTGTTTCGGAAAAATGTAATTTTCTCCTCTCGAGTCTTTTTTGGTACTTCTATCGCATCACCTTCAGCGAAAATCAGAAGGCATTCCAGAGAACAAAAATTCAGCCTTAGCACTTCTTATTTCATTACGTTAAGAGCCCAGAATGAAACTTCTCCCAGGAAAGTTTTTTTTAAAGGTAAAAAAAATTTAGATAAATGCTTCTGAGATAAAATAAATATGCACTTCGTTATTCATGGTCTTGTTCGCTGGCAAAACTGTTGTTAGAATGCTTTTCTGTTAATAAAAAATTACCTACAAGAATGTATTTTTATTTTTTAAAGTATTACGAAATATTAAGAGGCCGTAAAATAATTTTTCCTCCATAGCAACCTTCATAGACCTTGATAGTGAAAAATTTGGAATTGCGTAGGCTGTTCGAACATTTTTTGAACGATTCTGACTTAATATAAATCAGATATTTGCATAAATTTCTTGCGTTTTAAATTTTCTGCCCTACTAAAGCCGCTGAAACAAGAATCGGAAGGTCTCTTATCAGTTTGGGTGGGAAATAGAATAAAAATGGCAGAAATTTTTATAAAAATCATAAAACAGAAAGCAGAAAACTCAAAAGTCATAAAAAATAATGCATAAAAATTTTAAAGAGAAAGTAAGAGTAAGGAAATAAAATTTAAAAAATGCTTAAACCTTTCAAACATTTAGTCCGAAAGCATTATAATGTTTTAGGCCGTTGTATTCTGTGCGTAACGATTAATACATCACGCAATTTACAGAAAGAATGCCAGACTGAAGACGGTAGCATTTTAATAAAAGCGATTAACATTAAGAGGCCAAAAAATAATTTCTCCTCCATAAAGACCTTAATAGTCCTCAACTTTGAAGAATTAGGAATTACAGAGGTTGTTCGCACATTTTTTCAAAGATTTTGACATAACATAAATCAGATATTTAAATGAAATTCTTGCGTTTTAAGTTTTCTGTATGATTGCTTTTTTTTCTTAACTAACATTCCACATCTTTATTTCCACGTCAATATGGTTTCTTGTAATATGCGCATGAATAGTTTTCCACACTCCTCTTGCATTGTTTTCCACAATTATAGTTAATCTACGGTTGAAGGATGCTCTTTTCAGCAGTCCAAACCGGAAAAAGTTCATGGTGATAAATATGTAGACAGAAAGATGGTATTTCTTCCTCAGGTATTTAAAATAATATATTATTTTTAATAACGTAAAGAATTGAATTTTGCATTTTTTTTTCATCTCCCTGTATCTTTAATGTTCGATTAAGTACAGAAATGGTAACGAAACTGATGAAACAATGAAAATTAATTGTATCTTATCTCGGCAAGTAGAGGTTAAGTTACGATTGGGAGAAAATATCATATCATTAAAATTGGCGTCCTTAAAAAGTACCGCAAGACGGGGATTATTTTGCACTCGTGGAGGTAACTTTACATCAGTGAAAATTTTTTGTGAAAAGTGAAATAGAGATCAGCTGATTTGGGGTGCGGGATTGAGAATTTTTGTCTAGCTTCTTGGCAACACTGGCCAGTATATTTCATTCCTTAAGCATATAGAGTAATCATTCAGGAGGTTACAGAAATAAGAGACAATCAGCCAGGTTTTAAGCGAAATTTTAGTGCTGAAAAATCAGTCTCTGGAGAAGAAAATAAACATTTCTGAAGACAAGTGATTTTAAATGTGAAAGATAATAAACCTAGTTACATTTTGTTGCTTTGGACGCCAATCATATGTGTTAATTAAGTTGTAACTAATTTTGTTTTTTGACCAGGGGTAACTTTGCGCCGAAAAGGACAGATTATTTGTACCATGGAAATTTGCGGCAAGAAGGAAAGTTAGATACTTGTATATATATATACATGGAGTCCTCTCCTCAGACCTCAGAAACTTTATTTAAAGCATTTCACAAGTTTAGGGTACTCTGAGGCTGAAAATCTTTTTGTACCCCAAGAAAACAGTTTGATACACAATAAAGCTAATTCATGTCAAGAAACATGGAAATCCCCTGGTTTTCTCCAATGAGAAGATGAAAACCGTTGCTATGCGTAGTCCATTTCAGTGTCTTTGGTTTTCCTGTCAATAGTGTAGATGTCAAAGCGAAAATAAGCATTTTTCTTACTAAGAAGGTGTGGAAGGTGTCTTACTAAGAAGGAGATAGATATATTAATAACACACCCGGCAATAATTGGATAAAAGGATTTCTAAAACGCCAATACATGGCAATTTGTACAAGAGCGTAAAAGAGTTAATTACAATCAGGTATTTATAAAAGTTATTTTTCTTGTATATTATCCTCCATGCTTTCAATAAATATATCTAAAATTTCATCCAATGATTTTTTTTGAAATATACTGAAAAAAAAAACCTTTGCAAAAAATCACCACCTAGGATTTAACTTAGCTTTAAAATTTCGAAAAATCATAATTAATTATTAAATTACTGTATTAACTAAATTTTGCTGCATATCGTCTCTACTAATCACTCGACAAGAAAAAAATCATAAAAGCCTTTTATTTAGATAAATGCATGGAAATAATCTCAAAACACCCTCTGAAGTCATGAAAATCGGTGCTAAGTACGGTATTTGCTTTTATGTAAGCATGCTGAATGAGCAGAATGACATTTCTATCATTTTTAAACTGAGAAAAACGTGATTTAAAGATTTGATGAAGTTATGAAATTCCTTCGACTTTCAATACAACAATGAAAAATATAGTTGAAAGTATTGGTTTAAAATATTTTTTAAAAATTTGTTATTTTTCTATTTTTTAATAGTAAGATGGTGTAAATATCATTCCATGAATTTTTAGAAATCGTGGAAAGATGCCAAACTTCTATTTATTTTTTTAATAAAATTTTTAAAAAATAACTCTGAGGTGCGCACTCCCACCCTCCGAAGTATGTTTCTTCCAAATTTGACAGCTAAGTCTACCCTCTAAAGCACCAACAGATAGACACACACTCTCTTTTATTATTAGCAGATATATCCTGATTTCTCTTCATTATATTAAATACTTGCCGCATTCTAATTTTATAAATTAAAAAAGTGTGAGTTACAATAACGCTTATTAGAATGGAAAATAAAATTCTTTTACAGCAACAAAATTTCATCGCTCCAATTGTTTACACTTACTTATTACTACTTATTTGTTACTACTCGTTTGTTCATTTCAGATGACGCTGTTGATCTGCTAATATGGCGGGAGCGCCTCTGTGATGGAGAAAATTCTTGAGGATTTTTATTTGACAGTGTTTCATTCAATAGCAAACGTAAAGATAATGCAGTTTTAGTTACAGAAGCGCTTCTACAGACAAAATAAAACAAGCAGGCAATATTTGCTTCTGAAAAGAGCCATTTATTAAACAGTTGAACAGAATAGCACAAACTACTTGTCTGAAAATCAAGCGGCGAATATTAGAAAGCTGCTATAGACAGATATTTCACTATAAAATGAAACTTCTTGTGGTAGTCCAGTCGATGAAGGGAAAATAGAAATTGTATTAGGATTTGTGATATAGGAACCAGTTGTGAAAAATGAAACTTTGTAAGAGTTAATTTCCATTAATTTGGAATGGTTTTATTTGCTGAAAGCAAAGCAGCTACTGAAATATTAGAAACCAAATATGACCATTGTTTACGTCATTGTTAGGGTCCAAGAAGGCAAAGTAGATCCTCCTATTGTCTCAATTTTGTTTCTTTTTGTTGCATTTACTTCTCATTTAGAAACTACATGAAAGTTACTTGGGACGACCCCGTAGTACTTCGCACGATGAGGACGTGATGGCATTTTACTTCCACATCACACAAACTATATGTTGTTCACTGGAAACTGTCAGAAGTTGGCGATTTCTGGACTGTCTTCATTCTGAGCCTCGCCTTCCAAGACTCAGCTTTCCTGAAAAATCTCTCGGTGATGTCCGTGAAAGTCCAGACAGATATTCCTAGCCAGCATCCCATGAGACCACCGATGTAGCTGAACAGCTCTCCTTTCTACACAAACAACACATATATTTTTTAAATGATGAAATAATGAAGCATGACCATTGTTTACATAGAGAAACAGATAAAGGAGGTTCCATTCTGGGCCCAATAAGCCAGAGTAGATCTTCCTATTGGCCCATTTTTGCTTCTTTGTGTTGCATTTTGTACATCTCATTTTGAGGCTACATGGAGGTTAGTGGTAATGGTCAAGTCATAGCAATTCTAACGCACTTTCAATATCATTAGTATTCAGAAAGATATCGGCATGACAACGAACAGAATTTTAGCTCCTATCGAAGAGAAGCTAAAAGATGAGGGGTAGTACACAAATTGATATTTTTTAAACTTATATCTTTGAATATTTATATTGAATTGTATAGTGGTTAGAATTTGCTGAAAACCCATCAACATTCATCAATTACGTCATAACTTGAATTCCAGCTAATTAGGCACTATAAATAGCAAAAATTTTATTACTTTAATTATTTGATTTACATGATTATTAACACGTTACATATTGTTACAATTTTACGGCCAAAGGATATTTTTAAATATATTTCTTTTATGGCCAAGCGATTTTTTTATCTATTAAATTTCTTTTCTTAAAATATTTTAATAATTCTACAATTATATTTTTTATTCCTTATAAATATTACAAGTGTTCATGGGTATTCATCAAATTCTAAACATTATATAATTCAATATAACTATTCCAAGATATAAGCTTAAAAATATCAATTTGTGTACAACCCCTCATCTCTTAGTCTTTCTTCGAAAGCAGCTAAAATTATGCTCTTTGTAATGCCGATATCTTTCTGAATATTTATGATATTGAACTTAATTTTTTTTATATAAGTTGCCTTATATATCTGACTCTGAAGTTGTGAAAGAAAATTTACGCTTTGTTTCGCGCATGCGCAGTGAAACATTATTTACTAACAATGCTCATATTTCCTGTAACATTCAAAAGATTTTGTCCAAATTTTTACAAAGTACTTCTCTAACATATTGTCATTTTTTCTGTAAGTTTCGTATAATATAACAGAAAACTCTGCATGTTATAAGCAAAAAAAGGCGAGAAAATTTGGGATTTTTTTTTTCAAAAACTTTATATCTTCCCAAAGATTTGTGCCGAGTTTACGAAAATTCCTGTAAATGTTATGCACATTAAACATAACCAGTTCTGAAAGTTTCATCTTGTTATCAGTATTCTGTGTTATCAGTTTTAATTCTGTGTATTCTGTTGGCCAAAAATGTTTCTGTCTTCTTCAGTTTGTAGACGGTCCCCTAATTGCCCTCAGAACCGAATCTTCAATGTAAAATGTGAGTTACAGTTTTTTCTTTACAAGGTCGAAGTTTAAGGCAGTCAGTTAAGCGTTTACGGAGAAATTCTAAAAAAATGTGAAAATCTGAAAGTGTCCGGATACTTTTGGCCATATACGACTAATCAAACTTAAAATAAAATATTGCACCTAAAATTAAAATAAGATAAAAAAGATATGAAAAAAAATTCAAAATGGAAATCCAGCAATTATAATGGCCAGGTTTCACAACAATGTGAGAGAAATTTGTAGCAATGTATCGTGTCTAATTTCAAGAAAAATCGTCACTACTCATTTTGTATTCCATTTGAAATCGCTCATCATTTGCTTTTTCATTATTCTAGAAGCATATACTTAAAAATACTATATATATAATAAAATATATTATAAAATACTTATGTCAGAGTATTTCGGATCAATACTTACGCCATATAAAGGAACATGACTCACAACGGTGACTTCCGGATTTTTCACAAAGACAACAATTTTAGTTCTATCAAGGAAAGTTTTAAGAGAAATGAAATAATTTGATTTTCATTGCAAAGTTATTTAAATATTTCACAACAATCATAACGGCATCAAATACCACAGTTTAGTTATGTTATATTAGCATTCGGTTTTGAAGCAACACGAGGGCTATTTTAAACAGACCTCGTAATTTTGAACCGTGGTCAGATGATGAGGATGACACCTGAAATGGACACTCGCAACATTTGCAAGAACATGCAACAGATGTGGAGTTGCGGATCGACCTGCCATCGCCCATGCTTCAGCAAAACTTCAAGAACTCAGCTGTTGAAAATTTTCAAATAAAATTATTGACAGAAATAAAGTTTGAAAGGACATATCGAAATTTAAACGTATCATTGCAAAGATAATTGTTTGGATTTTCAGATGGCTTAAAAATAATTTTTCTGCCGTAAGTTTATTCGGAAGTCATCAAGGAAAGAAATATACAAA